>KN538400.1:516848-529665 GCA_000797535.1 Trichuris suis | reverse complement strand
ACCACCACGGCGTGCTCTACCATGAACTGCTGAAACCAGGTCAGACAGTCACTGCCGACGTCTACTGCTCTCAGCTCAGGAAATTATCCCAAATCCTCCGGGAAAAGCGGCAGAAATATGCGCATAACCAAGGCTTCGTTCTTTTGTTGCAAGACAGCGCGCGACCTCAGGTCGCTTCAGTGACAAAAAACACCATACATCAGCTGGGTTGGAGCGAGTTGCCACATGCAGCATATTCACCGGACATTGCTCCATCAGATTATCACCTGTTCCGGTCCATGGAGCACGGTCTGTCAGGGCAGCACTTCAAAGAATTTGAGGACGTCAAAAAATGGGTGGTTCGCTTCTTTGGATCAAAGCCCCGGTCCTTCTACCGCGATGGGATCCACCCTCTGCCAGAACATTGGCAGGTTTGTCGAATGTAATGGAAACTATATTTAATAAACGAAGTGTCTATAATTTGGTTTTATGAATGCTTGAAATTGATGAAAAACGATCAAAACTTTTTCTCATACCTAATATAAGTGAAAGGCGTCGCACACTTTCGCTTATTTCATATTCCGGATGCTCTGTGCTTCCCTAGCAAATATGTTAGCAGAGTAAATCATGAAACCCACGATTTCCCCTCCGCTGAGTCCTTGGTAAAAGTGGAATACGTTTTTTCACTTAAGTGGGTTTAAACGATCCGTGTGCTCAAATGGAAACGCTGTCACTGCATAGTTAATGTTTTAATTCTTCTTTACTGCAGCATATGAAAATTTGTGTTTGCATGAAAACATTGCTGAGCGAATAATGATTAGAGCTTTCTGCGTAGACGTATTCAGCGGCATGCTACCAGTCCTTCATAATATAGCAATAGAAAACGTACAAATTATAAAACCGCTAATAGACAGAGACATTTGGACCTGCGAATGCTTGCGTTAATTGCAAATGGGATTGAATACAGTTCTTACTCTTTTTCCTCCTGCTTTAATCTAAACAGTTTGCCTGAAAGGCAAGGTAAGCAATACGTCAATTCTTGTGGTACAGTTGCACTTTTTAGACATTTACTTGACGACTTAAACGCGCATGTAACGTCCCCACTGATGTAATAAGGAGGTTCAGTAAATAAGGCTTGACAAAAGGATGGTTAATACGACGAGGTAACATATGCATTGCCAAAAACAAAATGAAATATTAGTAGGAATGATTGTTAGTAAATAAGCTGGTTCTGCGACGCCCCTTCATTTACAGCGCTTGCCTATATTTGAACTCCTTGGAAGCACATGCGTTTGAATCGTTTTCGTTTCGCAACCGTCACGCTTCGAAGTTGAACACTGAACTTCTGTTTCACTACGTTCTTTGCTTTTAACAAACAATTTCTCGTTGCCTGCCTATACTTTTCTCAGCTGATAGTTGGATCAATTACCTCAGAAGACTACATTTTAATATACTCTGCATCATCAGGAGGCAGCGACGATGTTTATTTTAACCATAGATCCTTAGTCTTGGCATCGACTTTGCAGCAGGTCGGCATTGCGCTTTGCCGTTGCAACCCATTGTCTGTTTTGGTGCCGTTGCAGGAATACATATTAAGCGAATGCAAATCTTTGAAGGTGGCTTACAGGCGGCCTGTTGTCCTTGCTGTTGTTGTGTTCCTTGTTTCATTGGGCAACACTGTTGTGGTTGCTGCGGTTGTTGCGGCTGTTGTTGGATTTGACAGCATTGCTGTGGTTGTTGCGGTGTTTGCGGTTGTTGTTGGGTTTGACAGCATTGCTGTGGTTGTTGCGGTTGCTGTTGGATGTGGCAGCATTCTGAATAAGTAAGTTAGGCGTTGTAGCGGAACAGGTTTGAAATGGTCACTTTATCACGATGTAATTTTTTGGTACTAAAGTGGCCGTTAAACATTTTTCAGATTTTTAGACTGGGAAAGTAGGAAAGTAGTTGAGAAGTTTTGAGAAAATTAACTTAGTGTCAAATTGGTACCATTCCATGCTTAACTTTTCAACTGGGCACAAATGGGAAAAATAAAGTTTCTTTCAAGGGTAGAGGGGTTAATTTTGTCACTTTAATTCAGCCTTGAATTCCTTAACGAGTACGGTACTTTCAGGAAAGTTATTAACAGGTTTACAGCATGACCTAAAAATTATCTTAGTTTCTAAGAATGTTTCAGTGTAAAGAAGTGTTCACTTTGCGAAGGCATGCTTAAGTAATCCACAAATCCGAAAACGTTGTTCTGAAATAGCATTGCGCCGAAATAAGCAAGCTACACTCTATTCTGGTATTTCCACAATGGAAACCATGCTTACATGCACTTGATATCCCTTGTTAATATTCTTAATGCCACTTTCGTGGTAAATGTCGTCGAAGCAAATGAAAGAATGGGTGCTCAGTTTTTCCTCCAATTTCTGCTGCATGTAGGTAAGTACAAGTATTTCGAGACGTTGTCTCATCTCAGTAAAATATAGTTCTCCTGTCACGTTTTCTTTGCGCAACCGCTATTCAACCATAATGACGGCATCGGCAGGCTCCATACATCAGGTACTCTTGCAATGAAGACATTCGAGAATGGGGTGACCAGTCATGCTTCTCCAACATTTCTTTACCAAAAACCTTCTTAAAAATATGACCACTCACGTTAACCTATGAGCTGTTTTTGTAAAACTATTCCATATTCCAGTAATCGCAACTGCATGCTGTTGCAATAGCGCTTTCCGTTGTAGAGAAGTAAAGAGCAAGAAAATTACTCTTTAGTAAGACTAGAGTAAAAACTTTTGCGCATTGTTATTATTAATAATAATTAAAAATATTAGTATTACTGTTTTAAAAAGATGTTACGGAAAGACCTCGATCTTAAATTTCTCTAAAATCGCCAACTGTCTACATTTCAAATGCTCGCGTACACTGTGTGTCAAGTGCTTCTGTTAGCATACCTTCCGTTTGGATAAAAGTGGATGCAATTATGAAATTCACAGTGACTACAAGCGATAAAATGCACATCTGTTAATTCGACCAAAGAACGTTCGATGAAGTACTTTTATGGCGTTTAGTTTGTACAGGAAGAGAGAAGAGGCAAATGTATAAAACTGCTATCTTTCGCTGTTTGCATTGCCACGTGGGCAACTACCCTAAGCATAATTAGCTTCTCTGTGACAGCTCCAATATCAAATGCCTCACTGTGGCATCACGTCTTCCACAGATTACAGTTTTATCAACTCTGAAATTAAGTGAAAATAAACATGTTCATTTTACTGCAGAACAGCTTGAAACAAAGTTTGTATCGTTAAATTTTCATAACAGTTCTTGATTCGTTTATCTGGTGCATCCTGTTTTGAGTTGTTAAAGCTACGGTTGCGTGGCACTGGCAAATTAATGGCACAGAGCAGAGCAAACTCAGTGTCAGCATAACCTTTTTGGCTTTTCCTTGATTCAGCAATGTAAGTGCTGTACAGTTTAGATACTCCTTAGCTAACTGTTAGCTTAAAACATCGTCTAGAACTGAACGCCGTCTGTATACCTTAGAGAGAACGAATCAAGCAGCCTTTTCCATGGACTGTTTGCAGAAGAATTGTTCCTTCCCTGGCTAATTGATTTTATTATTTTTTAACCTTTGTTGTCCAGTGCGCACCAGCTACCTTATAAGGTCTTGATGCCCTTTCTCAATGAAGGTGAATAAACGTTCTTGCAATGCAGCAGAGATCAAAAAATCTATGCATTCATAAGAAGACACAATAGGCCAGCAAGAAAAGGTGTGTTCAGCTTCATAGGGCCTTTCCGTCTGTCATTGTGTATCCTTAGGTCATTTCATATGTCGTTAGCGGTCAAATTTCAGGAAGCAGTCAGTCTTCACACCAATGTTCTCTATCGCAGTTAAGAAGGGAGGTTCAGCAGTTTTATTCAGTGCAGCTAAATCTACCTGAAATAAACGTGCATATTGTACTAGTAAGAACACCGTGGCACTTAATACGAAAGGTGATTGCATACGTAATTGTTTCAATAAACAGGGTAATTTTAGTACTAACGGTTTCACAACGCTGCCGTGCTGATGGTCGGATAGATGTTTGTTAATACCGTGACTGTCACATCAATGACTGAGTGTATACTAACGTTTTCAGTAACATGGATTTACCCATTATTTACTCAGAATTTACTTCGGTAAAGGATAGCGCCACACTTGATTAATAACTAAGAGATACGAGTTTTCGAAGATACCCATGAAGACTACGTATCTCTAGTAAGCTGATGAACCTTACTTGTGAGCTCAGAACAGCACTCTTTTGCTGGTAGAAACATATTCGCTCAATTGAAAATCAAATGCAAGTCGTAATGTTTATCAGACGAGTTTCTTCACTGATTCACTGACTGCACATTGTTTACCTCTGCTGTCGTCTATCGCTAAGCAACTTGCCACTAGTAAACCGTGTTTCATTAAAGAAAACAGTCAAGGGATTGACTTTTCTTCTCATTATAGTAATATTAACTCTGTCACGTGCAGAAGTTTTAGTCTGTAGCAAAGTCTGAGTCCTCAGCTTGCTATGCCCTTTGTACAACGGATTGCGTCAGGCTGAACCTGACTGGCTAACAATGGGAAGGGGTCCGTGATCTGTCGAGGAACGCACCGCAGATTGTAGGCTGTTGCATTACGACTGCGCGTGTACGATGAAGTTCCGTAGTCTCTGCTCCGTAGTAATTGACAAGAACGGTGCGATACGTTTCTTGCGGGAAAAGGCTTACTGCACTGCAAGCAGGCTTGCGCAACGATATCACGTCGCAGGCCCCGCCAAACGGATTTGATCATTGTCCTTGCCGGACCCCTCCTATCCGGAACCCCTCATAGCCGTAATCACCTAAGAGAAGAATCTCCACCTAACCTATCCAGTAAAGACGTTCGGGCCACTTCATCGCTGCCTGTTGTTATAACCTCTTTTCTTTTTGCTGCTCACTTTTCGTTCAGCTATGGTGCACGCAGCGCTAAGTTTGAAGTGCTGTACCTTAGGCATACGTGGCCTCTGCTCACCGTGATCACAGGGGTCGGTAAACAACAGCGACTTAAATTTACACGGATTGCACCTGCATTCTGATGCACCCTACCGTAGTACTTCGCGTGTCCTGGAAACCCCGTATCCGCGCTAGCCCCGGTTCTGAGCTGCCCATACACGATGGGTTTGAACGTATTAAAAAATGCATATTAAAATAAGAGGACATATTAAAATAACATTTGTGAAAAAACAGTAGCTGTTACTGTCATCGCGAACTGTGATGCGTATTGTCGTGACGATACCGGGGTTGAATCCTTGTTAACTTTGAACGCACTTTTACTTGCAAAATTTCAAAAATAGACGCAACTGCTTTCAGAACTTGCCTGTTCCTACCATCAGCGGTAAAACTGGACAAAATCTTATCACCTTTAACTTTGCCGCTGATTTAGAACTTCTTATAGATAGCCGGCCGCCAAACCAAATCCATGCGCCGAGCCTTAATAGCTGCAGCACGTTGACGTTATTGTTAGGAGGCGGGTGCAGTACGGTTCGGCGCGTAGTCCGTACTAATGGGATCTGCTGTCTCACTTATGACTGTCGTCAATGGACAATCTTCCTCTGGTTCAGGGCAGCGTGCATTATGTTTCGCTAGCCATCCTTCGAACGTTTCCTTTCGGAGGGTTTTAGTTGTCATGCTGAGCTGTCGTGGGATTTTCTTATTTGTTTTGTCGTATCTCATGCTCGCACATTTCCTCAAAGCTTCCCTTCCGTGTCGTACGTTTCCACCAGGTACATTTCCATTGGTTTACAACCATAAATTTTATCGAGTGGCTGTCGTTGCGACAGTCACTTCATGAAATATATATATCGTTACAGGGCAACGGAAATGCACCTGGTGGAAACTTTCCGGCACCTGAAACGTGCAGGCGAATCAAGAAATCCTGAAATATCAAAGCAATTAAGACCAAGTTTTTCATGTAGGCCTTGAATGTGGCTGCAGTACCTTGATACATGGGCTCAATCAAGCTGCTCGCACTTCCAGGCAGAAAAATCGTTTGGTCATCCATGTTAGGTGAGTGAGCAGGAACACTGTACAGAATAAGCAAAGTTTTATTTTCGATGTTTTTGTCCTGATAATATTGCCTGACCGCTGGACAGAAAAATGGGACATGCCATTCTTCGAACACTGCTCTGGAGACCCATCCATTCTTATATGAACGCCAATGTACAGGAAGATGAGCTTTAGATGCCTTTTATGGCTCTCAGTGGTTTGAGCTTCAGATCTTCAGAAGCATTTCCACCACAGGAAAGACATATTATCTTTCGCAGCCTTGAATCCTGGTACTGCCTTT
This sequence comes from Trichuris suis, assembly GCA_000797535.1. Classification (NCBI taxonomy): domain Eukaryota; kingdom Metazoa; phylum Nematoda; class Enoplea; order Trichinellida; family Trichuridae; genus Trichuris; species Trichuris suis. Next base: position 523,355 of record KN538400.1, on the reverse strand, counting down.
TCCTCTTGCGTAGTGTAAGTTTGTTGTAGCATTCCTTTCCAAGAAAGGCTTGTCTTACCTACGTTAAAAACTTGCGGTGATGTGTAGCCCCCTTTGTCAATAATTTTATTTGGAAAAGTTGGTTAAGCAGCTGCGGGTTTTTCAGAGGGTTAAGCACCCGCAGGCTCACCTGTTATTTGGATGATATGCAGTTCCACGCTCTTCTTAGAACGTTCAGATCATCCACGACTTGTCGTGAAAGGTTCACTTTCAGCACTATGACCGTGTTTGTTCATCAGATCTGCAAGTAATCTTAAAGCTTTCACTTGCATGGCTATTAACGAACAAGGAAAGTTTCACTGGTGCATACCCACCAGACAGGAAACGTCATTCCATGTCTTCCGTTAAGCTGCTTCTCTCCCAAGTTAATGCTGTAGCTCAAAAGGCGTTGCTCTTAGAGCACAAGATCTAATCCTTTCAGCACTGCTGGGAATTGTTCACACACTTGTTGGTGATAAACCAAGAGCTTTTCCAATATCCGAACTTGGTTGCCCATCAGCAAACCTCTTTAAAACTTTTAACTTAGTCTCCAATGTCACAGACATCAGAGGTAAACAATTTGTGTTTGGCACTCATTGCAACAGGACTAATCTGGGAAGTAAGAAGTCAAGGAAAGTTTTCTAAGCAAGCTGGTAATGAGTTTCTGCTGGTACCAAGCAGTTAAAAACAACAGCAATGAGCAAAGAATGCCAAAAGCACGCCGGGGTATTGACCAGAATAAGGATACCAAATTGACAGCTAGGTTGCCCCAGCGACATGCAGTGCACAACGGTCAAAGACCACATCTTTATTTGTTACGGAAAAGGTACAAACCGTTTATTGTATACTTACACGCATGTTGTATAAGCTTTTACTTTAGGTAGGTGCCGGTTTTTTGCATTCAATTTTCAATAACCGAAGCTTTCGGGTTTGCACCATCAGCTGTCATCAGCGATAAACAGCAGACTGCTGGCCACCCTAAATCTTCTCGCATCTAACTCGTTAAATTGATGCCGGTGTTCATAAAGACCTTCGTTCTTATCGTCTTCATATTGAGCAGACTGAAGAGGAAGAGGTGGATAAAGAGGAGGAGGATGATGGATTGACGTTGCTATCTCAGCAATGGAAGAGTGTTTGCTTACATTTCTGTCGACCGTAAAAGGCTCTCACTGTGGTATGTGTTTCCATGCGTACGTTTCAATGAGTTCTTTAGAGATTTGTGTATATTTCACATTACGAAATGACAAAACAATATTGGCTGGTCAGCAGGTGCATTTGTATCATGCACTGATGAAAAGCCTGAACGTAATTGTTTCAGTATTTCAAGGCTGCTTCGTTCGCCAACGCGTTTCAAATATCAGAATCTTTGAAAATTTTTCCTGTATGTTCACTCAGAAAACGCCGCACATCCAGAGCCGCATTGTTCTAACCCGCGTTATCCAAGCGACGATTGTATATCCAATTCTTCATTAGCCGCTGTCCGCATAGCAGAAAGAGAGAAGCTACTGTAGTAGACTTGCTCTACAAGTTCATTTAATAAGCAGTCTTATTAACGCATGCACACTTTGAAAGCTCAGCTTTTTCAATGGCTTCTTGAAACTTGAGAAATTTTTACGGAAGAGGTCGCGTATTTAGAAATCCACTTTGGACAAGCTTTTGGGACACTCGTCTCTGCTGATTAATAGTATTAATAATAAGAGGGCTGTTTTTCAAGCTCAGGTCGGTCACGTATTCCCTCAAGTGGTCTTTACCCTCTTTCAATGCATTCACTCGTTTGGCTTTCATAAAGCATGCCACTCCAGACATACTGCTTGCTTGAATTTGCTACATAAGAATGAGCCACCTAAATGTATAAGGACTAATTTGTGCTGGATTTCACGAGGCAGAAGAAACTTAGTCTGCTGACGTGCCCTTTGTCCTGTGACCTACATGAGACTTGGGTAGGCGACGTGTGCATTGTGTGAATGCAAGAACGTCAGTCACGCCTCAAGTGCATTATTCGCGGAGCAGGGACTAAAGGGCGTACATACTTGTCATGCGTGGCCAACGTTAATGCACATTGTTGATACTGCCGTTTCTGTTATAGGATTCTTGAATCCTACGCTGCTCCTTCTACCAGTATTTCTTATGATTGTTCTTCCCTCCTGTCGACCTACTGATAGCCCCGACAGTCAACCCTTTGGGTTTTACAGGCCCCCAGCACCTAAAAAGTGAGTACCGCTCCATTGAGAATCACACAGGTGGAGTCATACATCAAAAGATTCTGGCAGAGACCTGGTTCCGTAACCGTTAATGGGTCATCGTCTCCTACTTTGATAGTGGCGTATCTTCAAATCAGCACGGGAAAAGCAGGTCAGCAGTACAGAAAAAGCTATCTCCTTTTACTTTCCTCGAGATTATACGTACTAGATCATGCAGAAGGTTCGGAAATTAAGTCGTCTTACCTAAATGCGTCAGACTAATGAACGAAGTCTTGGGTCAGTTGCCCTAGGGAATTCTTAAAAAAGAACGTGAGAAGGAAAGTATTGCTCAAACTTGCTTCTAAACTTATTGCGTAGCAATGCTTTTCAAGCTAGCATCCCTCACACTAAGGTCCAATGAAGGGATCATTGGACAAGCAATACATTCAAAGTGTCGCGCGCTCAGTTGAAAGAGAAACCATGCTTTGCACAGGAGTCTGCTTGCTCAGAGGATTAAAGGTAAATTAGCAACTGAGACGAAGACGTTACGCCGTTTCCAAATTGAAAGCAAGCAATGACTTTAATTGAAGTCTATTATTTTTACGCCAAACCACTAACCTGGAAAAATTTCCTTCACTTGACTCTTGTAGCCATGAGCAAACTAGAACGTGTTTACTGACCAGATGACGTTGTAGCTTAAATATCCTTTTAAAGCTTGAAATTCTCATCTCAGCAGCTAACAACAGCTCACCTTCTCTGTCACTCGACGAAGCATCAAGCCATTAAAAGAATCTAGAAAACCACTGGTAAGTTGATTCATGAAACTTAATAAATAAAGAACTGTTCCGTAAGTTACCAAGTCAGTAGTTGAAAACTAAACTTCTGACAACGTGGGGCACGTTCATGTTGACAGCTAATCAGAAGGAAGCTGGCAGATAATACTTCTTGAAATACCTCAAACGCAGGTACGTAGAGATAATGCACACGACGTATGTTAGCTACAAAAATGATCTCGTTTCCCCAAAATGAAACGTGCTTAACATGGATATTTTAAAATTTAACTGCGTCTAGCTCACGCTCAGTTACAACACCCTGCTAGGTGGAACGGCTGAAACAAACATCTAATTAGTGCGCACCGTCCGTGCGCTGTGAAAGCTTCTACGACGTTTTGACTTTACGGTAGCGCGAAAGCAGAATTGATCCAGCATATGCTTGACTATGAGTTTCGTCGGTATCCTGTTTGCATAAGTCGATGGCAAAATGGTAGATACAGCTCATTCTGACGATCTCGGTTTTGCGTATTTCAATATTAGGACAGTGCCAAACATACGCATTTGGTAAAAAGTGCACTTTGAATTTTTTATGTCGTTCTTCGTCCTGGCTGGGAAAAAATCCGAGACATTTCCGGTGTAGTATTCATAATTCTGAATACCAAAATCCTGAAAATCAAAGTGGGGAAACGTTAAAATCCTGAATTGTTCAAAATTCCATGAGGGAAAGCGCGCTATAAGCGGTTACCATTTGCTCTGTGACCATCTTCCACTTCTACCTTGTTCTTAGCTTCTAAATAAGGGATACATTCCAACCATAAAGGTATTCAAAGCACGACAAGATGGCCTTGCCGACTTAATTTGACTAATTTGACCTGAATAGACTTCGCCCTCTTTGGGACGATGGACGCTGTCATTGTGCTGGAGGAGGGTCAATAAAGGCAGGTGAGGTTATGAAAATTTAATGGCTCAATGAAGCGCTTGAAGAAGTGCGTCTACTACACTTCGCTGGGCTTTTTCCACTGGTGGCCACCACTCAAACCTCTCGCTGATGCGAGGCAGCATGACGGAGCTCGTGAAAAGTGGACAGAACCGCTCATATAATTTATCACTTTTCTATGCTAATGTGAGCCATGGGACAATGTGTCCATCGTTGCGCTCAGCTTCTATGGCAGCACCTGCGAAAAGTGGCTAAAACCGGCAGCCATTGATATCGATACATGAGCTGGTGGTCCGACTGGCGGGCTTTAAGAAAAAGGATTTCACTTTCACTTTCGTCCAAGGTTTGCTAGCCGTAATGTTTCGGTGCTTATTAGCAAAGCTCCAGAAGTCGCTGTAACGACCTTTTGAAAGAAAAGGAAACCGAAGTGAATGAGTAAGAGAACGAGCGCGTTAGTAAGTTCGCATCGAAGTTCTGCGTTTTGTCACATCCCACACTGAGCTTTATGAGTACAGTTATATTAGTTTTTCTACTGTTCATTTATGTAACACTTTTTCTTGCTATCTTAGGAGCACTTTGTTTGTCCAGCGGCTCATAAGTTGCTGCAACTGGTCTCCAACCGTCTTTGAAGTTTCCACTACTGCTCGCAGTAAGTGCACGCCACCTAAGCAGAAAATTGACATCGGTGTGCTACTGTGCAGCAACAGTTCTTGTCTTGTTACCATCAGTGAGTCTACGCTACCTAAGCGTAAACCAAAACTGAAAAAGATTACTTCCACCCAACTTTATGATGCTACACATTCTTACATTACGCATTACACCGAAATAAACATCTCCTTTTAAGTTTGGGCTTAAGTAGCTTATGCGCACTGTTAGTAACATCAGAAGCTCTCGCTCATACGGCAGTCGTCCGGCCATGACAGTTTCATATACTCGCTTCATGGGCGTTTTCTCTTATAGCAGAGAATTCCTTTCGATTGGAGAAACCGTAATCACGAATTTCTTCGTCCATCGTTGTCAAATACACGAAGAACGTGACCAACAGCAGCAACTTATGGTCCCGTGAACGAATGGAGTAAACCTCAGAGAGGCTGGCTATGTTAATCGAATCAACACTGCATTGTGACATAATCTAACCGTTGCGCTAATGTGTGCTCTGACAGTGTGGATCTTTTCGAAAAGGGCGAAAAAGTCTTTTACAATACAGCCTTGTCAAGTTAAGGATTTGTTGTAGCGCCCTCCAGTAGAAATGTTTAGCATAAAGTTACAGCGCTACACTGCATGACGTAAATGATAAAGGTACAAAGGTAACAGGAAGTCAGCCTCTGCCTGCATGTAAACGGTGAACAATGCTGGTACAATCTTTGGTTCAACTGCCACTAAAGCTTATGTGCTACGTTATCACACGTTGCATTAAAATTCCTCAATGTCACAACAGAGTGCATAAGGGAAAACGTAGTGAGAATTCGTTATGATTTTTTCTAATGCTAACTTCAATTCTATAAGTTCTAGTGTTCAAACAGATAAGCTGAACACCATGTGTTAAAGCAATGTCAACTATAACAAGCCTCTGGTAGAAAAAAATCTGACAATATCAGTACCGTACTAATTGCAGGAAAGGAAGGATGGGATTTATTCAACGAGTCATCTTCCTACTCATAGCAGTTGGTCGTGTGTCGTCTGACATCGAAAGCAACAAGACGATGCAGCCAGAAGATATCTCGTCAACAGTGGGTTCACAACGGTGACCGGGCAAGTTCTGATTAGACTGTAGCAGAAGACGACCTGCAGGAACAGGCGGAGACTGTAAGCAGCAGTAGCGTGTGTGTAGACGAGGGAGAGTGTGCGTTGTCGTTGTTCTGAGAAAACTGATTAAAGCAGTATGACTTCTCGAGCGGCTAACGAGGGTGCGACAGACAAATATTCTTAGAACTGCGACGCATTCTGCTATACGAAGCTTGCACTGCAAAGTCTCCTCGCAAAGCTTACGGTAAACGTGAACAATGAATTGCCTGAGGGTTCAACCCTTAATGTCTGATTGTAGGACTTCGCGAAGCAAATTCAGTCATTGCTCTCTTCTGCTCTACTACGTTCAGAGCCAACAGTAAATGCAACGGAGTTGCGTCTAGTCGCTGCGGTAAGAATTCTACTCATTTCAAAAGATATCATATTTCCGCTGTTCCAGTTCTCGTTACTGTTTTATGACATTATACAGTTGAATCTCCGCAAGTTGACCACCCAAGGGACTGGAGAAAACTGGTCAACATAGAGAGGTGGTCAACATAGGGAGGTTATGAGTATAAGGGGCTCCGCTGAATAGATTAGTATGTGTACGCATTTTATTCTGTTGCACACCATCTATTGGAGGCCTATTAAATGACGAGGTGCATAAAAATAACGCCATTCTAAAATCATGCATAAGGCTTTTCGGGGGCTAGAATGCATCCTGAAAAGGTGTCAGTTCTAGTCTGCTGCTTGTTCTTACTGCAAACATAAGCGGTAAGGGTGGCCTCCGCGCTAGCTATGCCGTTCAGCATCTCTGGGCGTTTTTTAGCAGCAAAACACCTCAGCTACGCTAACATGCGGCCGACGTCCTCTT
>KN538400.1:468606-504395 GCA_000797535.1 Trichuris suis | reverse complement strand
TTCAGCCATACCGGATTTCAACTCATTCAAACCTTCCACGCATTCAGTATTTAGACAAATTCAGTACTTTGACTTATTCGGGATTCTGACGTCACGAGGGTTCGGCCCTACGACCCATTTGGAATCGCGGCACATTCAGAATTTTGATCCTGAGGAGTATGAGGCCCTTTGACGTTTGGACCTATCCAACATTGCACTCCATTCGACGTTTTGATAAATTCGCAATTTCGGCCGTTCTGATGTCAACCCCTCCGAGCTGTAGACTCATACGGCATTCAGGACAATTCAGGAGGTGGGCCCATTCGAAATTCTAAAACGCTCACGAACCCAATGCAGTGAACGCCGATTGCAGGAGAACAACAGAGAATTGAGGTCGAGGTGAAAGCGAAGTAACTCCAAGCCATTGCACATAGCAAAAAACGCATGGACGGCGGACAAGTAGCGATGGACAGGCGGTAACTACCTAACCCACGTGCGTCAACATGACCGCGCGTTAACGTGAGTAACCATGCGTCAAAGTGAACGGTGTGTCAAGGAGAACGATGCGTCAACGTGAACGATGCGGCAACTTGATCTGTTTCAACGTCAGCCGTTCCCCTGATAAAAACGTTATTTAAAGTAAAATAGTAAATTAAGCTATTTAAAATCGCTTCTGCACTCCTTTTGCAATACTTTCATCGCCGTGAGACAAAGCGTTTATGATTTTCAAGTATCTATTAAATTCACTACTGTACCGAGCGAGCGTGGCGGTCGTTGTGCTGTTGTTGTTCTCTTGATATGGATTCGACCGAAGGTATTGGTTCTACTGCCAGCTACGGGTACATAAAAGCTGTAACACTGCGGAACTTTATGTGTCACGAGGAACTTTCGTTGACATTCACGGACAAGTTGAACTTTGTTATTGGTCGAAACGGCAGTAAGCGGACTTGATTTGTCGAGCAGTTGCAAAGTTTCTGGGCAAAATTAGACTACGTCTGTAGCTGTAGAAAGGATTGTTTGTCAGGTTTTCTTTTGAACCTATAAGGTGGCGGGCTGCGCTAGACTGCAGCTCAGTTCTGTGTTCACATTTGTATCCTGTCTCGAATTGCTTAATTGCCTTGCTTTTCTTCTCCAATGATACGTAGTATCTCATTGTGCACCATTCGTAGGTGGAAAGAGCGCTGTCCTTTGCGCTATAATTCTTGGTCTTGGCGGGAAGGCCTGTTTTGCGAATCGTGCCCATTTAGCTGCCGATTACATTCGTTACGGACATAATTCTGCAGACATAGTAGTTACGCTTTGCAACGAAGGTCCTTGCGCTTACTTGCCTGAAAAATATGGCAAAGAAATTATCGTACACCGCCGTTTGCATAGATCGTATAGCTCCAGATACGAACTGAAAAGTGCAGATGGTCAGTACGAAGCGTCTCGGTTGGCGAGCATTGGAACTTTCATTTAGGTCGCCTTGTGTCTACAAAAGCAGCCGATGTGAATGCAATTTTGCGCCATTTCAATATTCAAGTTCAAAATCCCGCTTGCATTTTGACGCAGGATCACAGCCGCAACTTCCTGCACGCTCTAAATTCAAGATCGCTTTATCAGGTTCATCTTAGTTAGCGCCTGCTATTTGTTTTCGTTATCTCCTGCTTCAGTTTTATATGGAGTCGACTCAGTTGGCCGGTATAAAGTTGGATTTAGTTGGCAGCCACGAGAGCACGGAGGAAGCAAGGAAAACAATGGAATACAAGCGTCAAGCAAGCATACTGCTTTCAAATTGTTTTATTCGACATCTTTATCCCTTCCTTCAGGGTATGGAAATGAGTAAAACTCTCGTGTCCCAAATGGAGGAGAAACTGAAACAACTGGAGCTAAAGCAGGAGGCGGAAATGATGCTTGGCAAAGTGGAGAAAGAGTTGCGTTGGGCTTTGGTCGAACATCACGAACTTGAAGTCAAACATGCCACGGATGCAATTAATGATAAGCAGCAGGAAGTTAGCGCACGCGCAGCTAACTTTAAAGCAAAAAAGGTTTGTTCTTCGGGCCTTTCAAGTTTGCATATTTTCGAGTCGTAGTCTACAAGCACAAACATAGGGAACAATGTTGAGAGTGTAAAGCTTAAGCAAGTGTGTTAACGTCTCCATTTCTACTGTATGCTTACTGTGCTACGGCGCTTTTCTTAAGTAAAACACGAATAGCTTTAGCCGCATAACAAACAGTCCTTTACTTCATTTGAATTTTAATAGGCGTCGCTGAAGCAGTTAGGCATTGAAGCAGCGGGCTATCGCAACGAGGTGAACGCGTGCGAACAGATGGTTCGAGGTTATGAAGTTGACATAGAAAAGTGCAACATGGAAGCAGAGGGCAAGCGATCAGAAATTGCGCAAAAAAAGGTATGACCACCGTGTAGTGTTCATTGTCTTGTATATTCACCTTTGAAGGCCGTTTTGGCTAGCCTCAAAACGGAGGCTGTACGGGTTAGCGAACAAATTGAACGCTATGAGGAAAAGATGAAGGACGTGCAGGGAAGGAAGTACGAATTATTAGCACTTGCTGTTCACTTACTTGACTAAGTGTACTTCCTTCTTTGCAGCCATTCTGCAGACGGCGGTGACAAACATACTCCGAAACAGCGGCGGGACTATGACGCTCTTCAGCTGGACGTTAAGGCATTGATGCAGGCCATACATGTCGCCGACCGCGACATACTACAAATGACCAATTCGGTGAGCAACTTGGAGCGTAGTCTTCAAGAAAAAAGGTGAGTCTTGTTTACGTTGGCGTACTTAGTGATCACAGTTGACGAATTTGGCATAAATTACGTTAGGAACTTAATCCACTACCTGACATGCCTACCTGAACAAGGACGATCGAACACATCATTTCGACGCGGGGACCTTGGAGGTTTGCCGTCAGTTGGAAAGTGTTACACCGCTGGATAGACTAGCAGTAGTTTTTCATACCTGCGTTGGTTGTATTTTATTAGGCTCAGGCTTTAAGCTGAAGGGTGAACCTTTCCCTCAGGTCTCAGGTATGATAAAATACTCAAGGTCTAATCACTGGGTTAAGACTGGCCAACTGACTGCGAAGTTCCCATCTCTCGGCGTCTGTCTCTTCTTTGACATGCCAAAACGCTCAAGCAGTGGATCAAGTGACCTCGGGTAGCTGTTCACTTAGGCTTAGAATGACGTTGCTTAAATTTCAGAACCTTCAGTTGTCTTTAAGTTTTGAACACTACTATATGAATTCTAATGGTGACAGTTTTCAATGAGCAGTCGTCCATGGAATACCCGCCTTAGGTCCATTTGCCAAGTTTCGCCAATTGCAGATCTGATAATATGCTTATTAATTTTCTCACTTCAGTAGACCGGTCTAAGAAAGGAATGACAATATTGCCTTTTCAATGGCAGCAGCCGAGTTGATTCAGCTTTTCACGTTAGCCGCATACGTGGGGACATGAATAAGGATGTGGATCGTAAGACCGAAAGTCGAAACCTCAAATGGTCAAAACACTGAAAACCAAAATACCGAATGGTGAAAATGACGGATAGTCGAAATAACGAAGGTCAGTATGGTCGAAACTCCCAATACAGCCGGCCCTCGTTATTCGCGAATTCCCTACAAAGCTCGGTTTGTCCGGAATAAAGAGTGGCGCAGGCTAGAACAAGGCTTTGCAACTGCGCAGTCATACGAAAGCACTAGAGCATGTGTCAAGTTCAGCAACGATGCGCCGATATCCCCGAGAAGATGACGCCACTCTTTCTCCCGGACAAACTGCGCTAAATATAGAGAACTCGCGGATAACGAAGGCTGACTGTGTTCGGAATTTCGACCTTCGGTGTTTCGCGTGTTCGCCATTTCCACGATTCGGTATTTTGGCCACTTAACCATTTCGACCATTTGGTCTTTCGACTTCCGGTTTTATGACGGCCACCGCATGAGTAATATATGCTCCGCTTCAGGTTGTGTTGTTTGTGCTAAGTGATAACTTCAACAGTTTTGGGTATTTATCCTCTACATTTGTAGAACTGAATTGGGCCGTGTGCATGAACTTATCAGAGCGAATAACCTGAAAGTGTCTTCGCTTCGATCAAGCGCAGACGACAGACTTGCTCGCTTTGGAGTTAAGGAAAGAAACTTGGCCGTGATGGTACACGGGAAGCACAAGAAATTGTTTTCCAAGGAACCACGTGGACCTATTGGGTCGTTGATCACCGTATTAGATTCGCAATGGAACCGAGCAGTAGAGTGTTGCCTGGGATCGTTGCTGAATAGCTACGTGTGCGACAACTTTAAAGATGCAAATATTTTGCGTGGACTTGCTAGCAATATCGGAATCGCCCCTGAAAGTCTAGACATCATCGTTGTGGAGTATATGCTTGAAAAATGAAGCAGTAGTTGTTTTCACAAGCCGTGTCGTTTAGATTCGGGAACGAGCAACCGTACAGGTTGCCAGATAGTTTGAGAAATTCGTCCTACTGTACAGTATTGTCAGTGGTGAAGTGCGACGATGCCGTCGTTCAAAACGTCCTGATCGACAAACGCGGCATTGAGAAGACCGCACTTTTCGCTGACGAAAGCACAATGGTCAAGGTCATGAGGAACTCGGTAGATTTACTGTCTTTCGCACTAACATTTGTGAACGTAGCGGTTTAGCGCGTCTTCGCACTTGCGTTCAGCGCTGACGGTGATCAGTGCATAACACGACCGTGCTTTCGGAAGTACAGGCCGCCACTGAGAAGAGCTTATCTGTTGACCTCGTCGAACGAAGACGCGATAAAACAGTTGAACGACGAATGCAAAGAGTTAGCGGCCAATAAGGAAACTGTCCAAAAGGAGATTGATTCGGTAGGGCGCTGGCACTTTTGCTTTTACGAAATTTCTCGCTTCTGCTTGCAGTTGAACAATCGAATGGCCGAACTGCGAGACGAACTGTCAGCTCGAAAGACAGATATGGAAGAACTAAGAAAATCATTGGGCGTTAAGCAGGCTCGCATAAATGCTATGAGGACTGCTCAGGCGGAAAGTAGCGATTTTGAAAGGGACCTTAGCCTATTTGTAAGCTAATATTGAAGGCGAAACGTCTATGGAATGAGATTAAAATTCATTCAGGAAAGGCAAGTAGGTGAATTGAAAAAAAAGCTGGCCTCTGTCAAAGCTCAGCAAACTGAGCAAGAGACGCAAATAGCCCATGCTGAAGGGCAGATGAATCAGTTGCGATCAGCATTCGAGCAAATGGAGCAGAATCGCTTACAGACTGTGAAAAGGCAAAAGGAAGCGGCAGAGAAACTGTCAATGGCAGAATTTTCCCTTCATTTGGCCGCAGAGGAACTGGAGGCTTTGACAAAAGAAATCAAAGACGCAAAGGTCGAGCTGGAACGACTGGAAAGTGAACGGAAAGCTTGCGGCAGAAGGCTGAAAGTACCGATTTCTTTCGTCGTTTGCGCATCATAATAGGGAATGGCATTTTAGAATGCCATGACTGAAGCCCAAGAAACGTCTCCCGTTCGTGTTAGCGTGCAACGGCCAATTGAGGAAGTTAAAAGGCACCTTGAACAATTGCAATTGGCAGTTGGGGTTCCCGTTGAGAGGTACTTGTAAAGTGGAACTTATTTTTGAATGTTTATCGTGTCGTTTTCTGTTGTTGCTAATTGTTTTCAGTACTTGTTGTATCGCTCGTAAAAGCATTCAGAAATGGGTAAATCTGGTATTATTGCAGCGAGTATACAATGGAAGAACTTGTTGTCGAGCTGGATATATCAAGAGCTAAACTTTCTTCGATTACGGGTGAATACAAAGAAGCGTGCTCCACGTTGGAGGTACGATCTTGCTTCCGCCAATACTTTGTGCTATACGATAACGAAAATACCTCAATGCTGCTTTTCTAATCATCGCCTTTCTTTCCCGTTACGCATTGGCACTGCATAGTAGTATAACTCAGCAGATTGCCATCGTCTTGGCGCCTCGTCATTCCTTTTAAACCGAGCAGCCTAAGTAAGCGGATGTCTGAAATAGTTGCTTTTTTCAGGATCTGTCTCGTCAATTGGAGAATCGTGATCAGTTTTTCCTTTCATTGCGAAGAAAGGTCGATACAAGCATGGAGGACATATTCAAAAGCTATATTACTCTCCGCTATAAAGACAGCGGGCTAATAATAGACCATGAAAAGCAGTTGCTGGAGATTTATATTGTGAGCACGTGTTTGACTATTGCCTTTTTCGTTGATTAATGGATATATTAATAGAATGGAAGCTCGCAAGGGACGACGTCAACACAATTTAAAAGTTTGCGAAGTTTTAGTGGCGGCGAGCGTTCCTTTGCCACAATATGTCTGCTGTTATCGCTGTGGGAGATAACGGATCTGCCCTTCCGGTGTCTTGATGAGTTCGACGTGTTCATGGATATGGTAAACCGTGACACTGCAATTAACATGCTGATTGATTACGCTGGGCAACCAAAAAATCTTCATCGACAATTTATTTTCTTCAGTCCATTACACGTCAGGTATGCCGGCGAGAAAACTGTCAATATCTTCAGAATTCTTACTTTAGTGATTCCATGCGAACTAGCACTGTAAGCCTGATTCGAATCGCTGCTGAAGAAGCGGAAGCTGAAGAATAATTTTCCCTTTTGCCTTGCAAAAATTTTCGCAATGTGTCGCGAAGGTGCTATTCACGCTTCCTCACTTAGAATTTTTGGGTATTATCTTTTAGCCGCCCCACCATCTAAGAAAGATGTGAGTTCCCTTCTGGAAAACATGCCGATCATCTTATTTTGCCCTTACCCAAGCCTAAGGCAAAACATGACTCTAACGTCTTCCGTTAGGCTTCGGTAAGGGCAGAGCAGGATGGCCGGCAAACTTACACTATGCCAAATGGGATGGCTAAGAGAGGAGATTTGAATCTCTTTGTTCTTAAGAAATTTTATTAAACTTGTTGCCCTAACCTGAATAGCGTTTAAGTTAAAAATCCTATGTTCAGCTTAAAAGTCAAAGCGCACATTGTACAAGTGTGCACCAGTGCATTTTCGCATATATTCATACGCGTCTTAGGTATGATGTATTGGCTCATTGTCTTACAGTGCTTGCAAGGGGCCCGGTGTCTTTGAATGGGGGTCTAGGAATTGTTAACCGCCTGAGGGAGGGGGCGAGGAGATCCGCGGAGGGCAAAATAATTGTGGTAATCACTCCAGCAAATCCCCGCACACACGTAACCATATTATATCTCCGCAAAACTAGTGAACTTGCAGATCACGTAACGGTGCATGAGCAGTGTTTCCTCGATTCTCAACAAGCTCCCGTTGTCCAGGTTTGTGCACGAGTTCCGCGGCAAAGAAAAAGTCCATGCGCTATTGTGTAGAATACTTAGAATATGGTTTCATCCCGGCTCCTCATGACCATCTGCTGCCGTTGTGCTTGATCTGCAAGGCTACTTTTTCAAACGAGAACATGAAGCCTTGCAAAATGAAGAAGCATTTGATTAGTTTGCGTCCGGAGAAAAAGGACAAGCACAACTGACCAATAGGAGAGGGGGGCCCCGCGCCTGGGAAGAGCCTGTAGGGGGCCTCGCGCCAAACGGTTGAGAATGGCTGCACTACTGTAGGTGCTTATCACGTTACCGTTGCAACACCTGCGAATGACAGGACTCATTTGTGAGTGTCTGTGGGCATGCGCTGTCACTGAAATCGTTGGGACGGCGTTGTCTCTTTATCTGTCGCGCAAGTTACAATAAAATTTACAATTATTTACGCGCGTTATATAACGCAAGGCTGCCCAGGAGCGTTTAGTAAAAGTCTGAGATCTCAAGTCGTTCCGCTGAGTTTCATATTGACTTATATATTTTTTCACTGGTGTAGCGTGAGGTTTTCAGGTTTACCTTTCTGCGATAAAACAAAAGCACCGAAGCAGCACCTGTTTGTGCTATCAGCGTGTAGTGGAATAAAAACGAAACGTTCAGAGAAGCAGTGAGTCCAATTAGAGAGCGAACTTCAAAGTAGATTTCAAATAGATTTCAAAGTAGCCGACTGTGGTTCGCTCGTGTCCATTTGCAGGTTGCAGATGAATTAACGCTCCTTGCACTGATACTTGAATTCAGAAGCAAAAGTCATGTCCCATGGTTGCTTTTGCTTCCTTCTTGTTACATAGCACACACTGTTAACCACGTTATTCCAAACAGTGATGCCTTCCACCTCTTTATTTGAATTGTAGTTCGAGTTGTGCGAATACTTAATGCTATTTTATAGAGGCTGAGGGCTTTGCAACATTTTCAGTGTTGCAAAGTGCTAATAATTTCGTTATTAACAGATCAGCAGCATTTCAGTTTAATAAGTATCTCGCCACTTACCGTGCTGACGCGCCTTTTCACTGCGCCTTTAATACAAGAACTATTTTTTGCTTAACGTAGTAATACCTTTCCGTCAAAGCGTCTTTGAATAGCCGTTGACGATGAATGTAATTCTACATTCATTTCTTCTCAGATCAGGTTGCTGAACGGCAAGAGCATACAACGCTCAGATGTTTCATCATATTTTTAACGTTTGCTCCCCGTGATTACTCTAATGCAGCGCTATTGAATCTTAAATCTGGAAATAGGTGTTTGCTCAGATGCATCCGCCCGCTCCATGAATATGCAAACAGCTGTAAGTAAGCTAGCACACAGGTTCAAATTGCATTTGTGATGGAGAGCTCTTTGACACAAGTGCTTCTACTGTAATAATGAAATCCCCCTTTCGATATTAGGTTCACATTTATTCAATGGCATCAGGTGACATGTACGCTACAACGAATTTTCTTGCTGTCCTTATCGTTATGCTACTATCAGAGAAGGCAGGTAAGCGAAACTTAAAATAAGCATGAACGAAAAAGCATTTTCGAATTGGTTCTGTAGTATAAGGGTGTTATTATTAGTAACATGTCTTTCTGATACTCAAATCCACGGTTTCTGAAGTTTTGCCCTGCCAGCGCCCTGCTTGCTCTTTTCCTGTTAGTATTTCTCAGAGGATCCCTCTGCATAGTCTTTCATCGACAGGATCGTTCGCTGACGAGCCACATATTGCAGCGCCCTCTTTCCCTTGAGAATCGCTGTTCCGGGCTTATCCATATTTGCTAGTCTCGTCGGATTATAATTATACCTAAGCTTCTGCAACTGATTCACAGGCGTCCATTCACGCATACCACAGTAATGTGCCTTTGAATTCGTAATTTTTGATTTTCAAGCACAAGTACCTGTAGCAAAGCTCACTTCCTTCGACTCTTCTTTCCAGCACACGTGCTTTTATTGAATATGAGTTGTCTTATGTTTCGTTACATTTCAAAATGATTTGACTCCTATTCGTGCTGTCGACTAAGCCTACATCATGAAAGAGGAAAGACCAGCGGCATATTGTCAAAACGAAACGGTACTATCACTGGAAATGAGGCATTCGAAGCTTCGGAAATTTCATGCTTATGTCTTCAGCGCTATGGGCAGTGGCAGCTGCTGTGCATGGCACTAGACAAAGAATTATTGAAAAAGCTTATTTGCAACAACGTGTTGTTTCCTGCAAAAATGGTCATTGGATGTGACTTCTAATTTTGAAGCTTGATCATTTAGGCTCGATGAATTATTTCTCACCTGTAACTGCAAGCTAATTTGCTAATCTCTCAATATCCTCACAGCATCGTTCCTCTACACATAAGTGGGCAGTAGAAATCGCTTTATTTCAAAGTATCGTTTTATGAAGAACACCTGACCTTTACGAATTATCCAATCCCAAGGAAATTCTTTATAAGTCGATTTGAAAGGAGAACTTCTAATTGCAATTTTCTATTGGCGAACTAGACCTGATGAGAAGCAAAACACTTTAACAATGAAAGTACAGATTGCCGTGGTTTTGAGCCATGTGTTGCGGGACGCAGAATGCGTTTCTAGCAACTTGGACTGTTCCACAGCTGTCTTTTTCAACTGGTCAGCATTATAGAGCTCCTTGAGCGAAATCACTGGGCGCTTCAGTACGCAACATCGCGTTTCTGGATGCGCGGGTTATAAGCTGGTCCTGCAGCCTTAGAACCACCTGTTTACCAACATTCAGCTCTGCTTCAAACTGATGTCGCCACTTCGTCATAGAGGCAGCCACGGGTTTTCCAGGTTGCTGTTTCCCACCGTAGAACTCTTCCGGCAGTGTAGACTCCAGTAACTGGGTCGAACCTACACTTCCTTTACCATTTCCAGTGCTAAATTTATCAGGTGTCACAGCATCCACCAGTCCATATAATTCCGGACTACCGCACCTGAACAGCAGGCTACAGTGACACACTCGTGGCAAGTTGATCGTATCCGCAGTAAAGCCGAATCCTCCAATCTAATCTTCCCAGCTCACGTCAAACGGCTCCAAGGTACTTTACGATATCATCGTTGCTCTACGGCCGTCTCCAATGTGAGAGGTTAAGTCTGACGCCGGCCTACCTCCACGTCCAAAAACCCCGTCATCAATTGATGTGATCCATAATCGAGTTTTTATCTTCATGCACACATAGTACGTCCGTCAATAGCCCAAGGAGCCCTGACAAGTACGCAGGTTGTTTATAAGGTTATCGTTTTATGCAGTGCTGCTTGTTCAGTCGATTAGATGATACATCCGACCGTCTCTTGGGCATACATTGGAGCCTACGTGATGGTTTCATTCTGTCGCCCTCAGGCAGCACTTCAGGTACAGGAGCTTCCTCACAGGAGGCCATAGACTATACATGATGATTTAACGGACTCCGAATTGCATAACGACCTATATTAGAATGGATCACGCCTGATTCTATTCTTAAGTTCAACCGCACTAAAGCTAGAGGATAATCGATACTGGAGATTGACAAGAATGGCAGGTTTTACATAATGAACCGTAATAGCACTAGGACATTTATCATCGTGAGATCCACTCCTTGTACAATACCTAAACTGGAGTTATAAGAAAATGTTTGCGTGAGCTATACGTAAAGTATTCTAACTAAATTTTACTTGCACTAAACAGGCGCTTTTGTTCAGAAGCCTGCGAATCACGGAAGCATGAACAGTGTAATGGCTTCGGATCATTATGCTTTCTAAGACACTGCACTGCTGGTGTACCTATGGGGAATGTACCCAGATGCCGCAACGATTTACAATGCAGAAGACGAATAACTCCACTCTGGAAGCGTAGGTCAGTTGCTTGCAAAGGAGGACAATGCTTTTCTCTAGCGAGTAAGCAGACATTACGAAAACTTCGAGCCAGCTATAATAATTAAATTATCTAAATAAGGTAAAAAGATTTACATAATTCTGCAAAAAGTAATGACAGTAAAATTTGTTTCCTCCTTTTCTTCGTACGGAAGTGCCAACAAATGAACTGCGCAAGAAGCATTCATTTTTCTTAAGCACACTACTTCTCTCCTCTAAGGTATTGGACCGCAGCAGTGCAACAAGCAAGATAACTGTCCTGGCCAATCCATTTGCGTTCGTATGGTATGTGTGCCCGCAGAACCAACTGAATACGACTGTGGGCGAAATGGTCGTTGCCGCGTCGGAGAGAGATGTATAGGTGGATTGTGTTTCCGACCAGTGGCCACACTGCCGAGAGGAATGCAGCCTACAATAACAAACAACTACAATCCTCCTGCATACAATAATGATCAGTTCTGGGAAAGAAATGGTTTCCATGATTATGATTATGATTATTAGCGGAAAGCAATCAGCTCTTTCAACTGTACTTTTTGCTTCTTCAGAATTATGTGAAACCATGTACCACTAATAAAAACTAGCAAAACTGTGCAAGCTGCTTTATGACCGGTTGTTTGAAAGTAGACGCAACAAGACAAGTCCATTCGCTGCGACCATGCACTGAAGCTGTCTGTTTTCATTCTATTAAAGTAATAGCTTCATTCAGCCTAGAACAGTTTATAATAACTCTGAAAAGCAGCTGCAGAATGCAGGTATAATATCTGCAAACTTTTAATGAAAATACAAATATTCTACCTAAAGCATGAAACATGTAACACGCTTAGAACCAGTTTAGAAGACCATGTAAATATATATTATACACAAAGAGAAGTCTCGGTAAAGATGCTGACGGTGATACGGGACATGGAAGGGGAACGGAAGAACATGTCGACGGCAAAACGGGAACGCACACGAGGACGGAAGAAGACGGCTTAAATGACGGAAAGCACGACCACCAAGCAACCATCCGGTCGGGAAAGGAATTTTAGGTGACAGGAGGCCGCACCTACACGCCAGTCAAGCGGAGCCAAACTCAGCAGTCGAGGAAACGGAGGGTGCGGCCCTTTTGCAGCTAACTTCCGTCAAATGGCCTAATTAGGAAGCCAAACGAGTCCTGCGCTTACTAAGCAGTTCTCAAACTACTGCCTCAGGGAAATAATCTGCACTGAAGATGCAATGGCACGATGCTGCACTCAATCATGCAGTACCGTGCCAGCTAGCTTGCAGACGTGTTGTGTTCACCGAACCGTAGCGGAGTAAAAGCTAATACGATATAGTTAAGAAATTAAACAAAGGGAAGATAAGATTCCAGTAAACGAATACGAGAACGGTCAAGCAAGCACATCCTGCCCAACCGTTTCAGACTTTCCTGAAACCGGAGAGGTTCGCTTGACCAGTCGAAAAACCGGACGTCTCGTTATTCCTCACAAAGATCAGACATCTACAATGCGGACAACGTCCTCTGGTCCCGGGTAGATAGTGATTATCCTGCCCATGGGCCATACGCCGCGCGGGTTGCTCACGTCGACGATCAGTAAGATGTCGTCCTTTTGCAGTTGTTCCTTTGTGCGTTCGTATTTCTGCAGGGACGCTAAGAAGGGTAAACATTGCCTCATCAAGTGGCGCCAGAATCGGTCGGCGACGACTTATGAGGCTTCCCAGCGTTTCCGTGGAATTTTCGGGCCTTCTTCAAACAAGTGTGCGGGTATTAGGCATAGGGACGGCCAAGCAAGAGATAGTTGGGAATTAAAGGTTCAGTATCTCTTGCATCAGAACACACATGGGTCAAAGGGCGACCATTCATCAATCCTTCTACTTCAACCACTACAATGTGAAAGGCTTCTTCTGGACCGATTTTCCCATAAGGATGGTTGCTACCGCTCGTTTGGCACAACCAATTAGGTGTTCCGAAGTGCCACCAAATTTGGGCGCACCATGAATTCTATTCTTGAGCTGCTTAACCTTTTGATGCGTTCTCGTAGAGTCCTGTCTCCGGCAACGACAGTAACTACTTTTCAAAGCTTCCGAAACCACCTTGTCCCATCTTCAGCAATAGGACTGCGAAATCTTTACTCCGACGCTTGGATAATTAAAGGCTGGGGAGGAGGCAAGGTGGTACAGAGCAACAACTTGTTTTACTGATAAGAGCAGTCTATGTCACCCCTGACCTCCATCCACTTGTCAACTGACGAGTTCTTGCGGATAGACAGGGACTCTTTGGTCTGTTATAGACGAAATAAGCTTTCGTGGCAAATTATTAATATTTTTGGTAGTAGGTCGTATGGACACTGAGAGGCATGTTCAATAAAACCGCGGAACTGCTCTTCGGTTTTTCTCCATGGCCCGCAGTAGTGGCAACGTTCAGGAGCGGCCTCAGCGTTTCCTGTCGCGTTGAGTACGTTCATGTGGTTACTGAATCAGTCCAGTAAAATGTTTGGCACTTCTGCTATGTAGAAGGCGTTCCAATCACATTCAATCTTGTAAACGATGCCAGGCCTTTCTTCGAAAGGAATCTTGTTCTTATAGTTCCTTATCAGCGACCTTATATTTGAGAAGGTTTTGAAATAGACACCGTAGCCGAGCAGGCGACCTGAGCGTTGTAAGCTTTCCTATAGCTAAGAGCAGTAAGGAAGAAAAAGTACTGAGCACGAATCTACTTCGCCAGCGAAGTTCATGCTGGGTAGATGTGCATCCACTTCGTCCATTTTATCAGATTTGAATTTCTATCACATCTGTCCAGAGTAAATTATCTTTTACTGTAAATATTCGCGTATCATAACTTTTCCTAAACAGGTGCGAGGTGAATGTCCCGTTTTTGCATAGCTGACATTAGCTTGTTAAGGTTTCTACAGGTTCAACCCTGAAAATAAGGGTATCATAAGCTCTTTAGCAACGAGTCTTTGCAGGACTATTCATAGCTTCCGCACAGCACGTGCCACTGTCCAATCAGAATTTTCGTACTGCTTGAAGGAGCAAAGTGACGGAAAGTAACTCTTGGAACTGTACGCCATCTAGCGCCTATTGCCAACGCGCGTACTAGCTGATTTTGATTCTGTGATGTCATCTGTTCTCAGTGTGCACAACGTCGGCTTCTCTTTATCTGTTGCTTTTACTGCGCCTTCTTCTCATCGCCCCTCTCTGCAGTAGGCATTATTTTCGCTTGTTCTTCGCTTGTAGTTTCTCTGCCAACAAATAGTAGCTCGTTCAGTTTGCGTACCATTTGCAACAGTAGCAAAGCATAGGACATTACTTGCATTCATAAATTATTGAAACAGGATTTCCACGATCGTGTCAATATAACTTCACCGTTTGTTTGAGCATAGCTAAACAAAAAGAGAACGGAATAGCGAAAATTACTTCTTTTGGAAAAGAGCTATTTCCTTTGTCACTTTAACGAAGAATGCTTGAAATCAAAATGGTGAAGGTCGACTAAATGCATTTTTAAAAGAAATTATCTCGTCCTAACGAAGTTTTAGTGAAAATAGAAGCGATACGCCGGCGTACGCCATCTTTAGAAAGTATCGTACATTCTACTTAACCTAAATACAATTCATACCGACCTGTCAATAATTAATGTTTCACTGCATGGTTGCAGTTTGTCGCTATTCAATCAGTCGTTGTCGGCAAAAGCTGTGAGCCCATTGCTGCAAACTGTGGAAAATGGACATTTGGAAATCAATGTGGCTGCATGTTGAGATTCCCTAAGTAAGAAGTGCTTCGTCTCAATTCCAGAGATGGATTAAATTTGCTGTGGCGTCAAATAGCCAATTAATTTGACCGCAGACGGCTATAATCAAGCGTATTTACAAAAGTCCGATTTTTTGTCAAACTGTAAATATCTGCTTTATGTAAAATTCATTCGGATCAATATTTTCCAAGCTTTGCTATGTTATTTTTCTGGTTCAATGTAAGTTACAGTGCCCTTGTATATACGACACAATTTCTCGCTCAATAGAGCAAATCGTCCGAGCAGATCAGCGAAACGTAGGCCAATCTGATCAATCGCACTGATTGCTACACAATAGCCACTTAACCCGTTTGCTTGCCTATTTAATGCCAGCGACCGCCCTGTCCTCCATTCATGTTTCAATGCCAACGACAGGCTACTATGATTTGAAAGCTCTGCGTTGCTGCTCCTTCTTCGTACATCTAACGGAGCACGATCTCGCCTATCATGCCATATCCAATATGTAACTTCAGATCTATGAGAATAGCACGCACAGAAGTCGAAATATGCTGACGTGGCACTATGCAGTAGTTACGATACGTTTGGTGTAAATGCTAAGTTGAAATTATAGTAACTAATTCATTGATATTTAGCAACATAAATTTTTGGCGCATTTTAAACTGTGGCCCTTCATGTAGCTACTAAAATAGAATTGAGCTACTCTTTTCTTAGTTCATATAATTTTTAACTTCGAATTTCGTAACAGGCGTGCAGGTTCTTACGGTAACGAAATACGACTAGCACGATGTGTTAAAAGAGCGTTAAAAGGCTGCTGGATAGATTTCGGGACTTCGCTTGTCCAGTTTTCAGTGGAGCTGGTTTAAACTCTTCTAATACAACGAGATAAGGGTCATTTCGTTGTCATGAAAAGCTTTATCCATTGCCATAATGCTGTCGTGTAGCTGGAAGCAAGCAACGTCAGCTGTTCGATAAGGTTGCAAACACTCTCCCGTAATATTTGGACGACGACATATTGAATCTTCTTTCTGCCTCTTTAGAAATAAAGAATTTCATTAATCTTTTTCCGTTGGTGGGAGCGGCACTTTATTCCAATTCCAATGGATACTCAAAATATCCTACTTTTAATTTTAGCCGTTTCTTTGCTGTCTCATGGAAAAACTCACTTTGAATACCAACTCTTTTCTGCGGAATCCTTTGCAGGGCAGTGCCTTTTCCTTTTCTCTATTATTTTGCAGTCATAAGATATGCCAGAATGCACAGCGATCATTGCTACTCACCTGAGCAAATAAGTGTTTTCAATTTTCTCTGTGCATCGTCGTCTCATAAAGTTTTCGCAATGCACAATGAGGGCTAATTTCTCACCTGCGTTGTTGGATATGGTCTTATCCGCTGGTTTTATTTACGTCTTAAGATTAACACGTGTCATGAATGATAGCAAAATGCCATATTCAGCATTTACTGTAGTTTTCCTTAGGATATTTGCGGCGTGTGGCATACCCTTTTACCAAATATTAATATAACCGATGCCCTCTGGATACTGCCTGAATTCAGCACAACTTCGTCATCGCGTGGAAAATCCAGTTATTAATAGAAGCGTCAGTAGTTTTAAGAAAATTGAATTATGGCTGGGTATTAGTTTATAACTGGCTAGCTGCGTGTTCTAATAGCTCATCACTAATAATCTGTGAGTTGGAAACTTTTTGTCAAACAAATATTCGGGACCAAAAGTATTTCATGCAGAATTATGCACCTGAGCTTTCGAGATGTAGTTTCAAATCACCTTGTTTCCCTAAAAGCGTTGGATCAGTTCTGATTACTCGTACTACTATAAATTTTAATTAATACGCATGCGCAGCGTCAGCTGCTCCTAAGCTACCAGCAGTTGCCTTGAATTCAGCGGGACTCGCTTTCTTCAATTCTTAATGCAAACACTGTTGTCCTACAGTGCTTGTTGGAAAAATATGCCGAGCTTGACAAAGGAAGATTAGTCCTATGTAGCCCATTCATTTACAATAAAAGGCAAGTTGTTTGACAGGCAACTGGTTGTTTTACGATTAGTAAACCTTGTGATGTATTACACAATGAGCTGCCACTGAATAAATCATTGAAAAACAAAAATGATTAGTACTGAATCGTCTTTCAAACAGAGCAGATTTGGCATTTCGAACAGGGACGTCTAGTTTCGCTATGTGCTTGCTAGTGCGAACGTTTACTATGAGCACCATTTGGCAGCAAAGTCAATAATTCCTGTTTGACTATGCTATCATTAGCAATTCGTAAATGCAACGTTTTCATTAGTCAGTCGTGTCGGTGCGCTTCATTAGAGACAATAAATCAAACCAGTGAACTTGGAGCGCATCGCACAGACTGTTCCGAAGGCATAGAACCCCAAACGAGCGGAACGAATAGGTTGGTAAGCGTGTCATGTATCGTTTAATAGCCTTTTCAGGTTGGGTAGTCACGCCAGGTTGAGTTACGTGATGTAGGCGTTGTTCGTGGTAATACTTGAGCATTATACAGTAGTTACGATACGTTTGGTTGCCTCACAGTGAAGGCATTTTCTGTTTCAAATGTTCGAGGGTTTCATTTCATTGATTATTCGCAGTTTATGTTGCTCAAAGGTGAAGTTACAGAAATGGCAAGTGCTCGGTCGAAAAGTTTCCGCGACCTCAAAGACGTATTAAGCAAAGCGCTCACCAGCGGTACATCCGATCTACCATACGCGGTTAAAGAACGCGCCATGTCTATCTGTGCATGTTATTTGGGCGGAATATGGAAAACCATTAGCGTCCAAGAAGCTCAGATATCCCGTGTGAAGTAGGTTGGAAAAACTGAACCGCATATAGTTTAAGTTTAACGCTCTTTTCAAAGTGGCGGCATGAGCAACCTCTTGTTTCTTTGTCAACTGCCCGTCGATGCGGTGCCTGTTGGAGACGAACCGAGCAAAACGCTCCTGCGAATATACTTTAACGTAGAGTCAGAGACGAAGCTTGTCACCGAATGCGTTATTTTCACTCTGCTTTCTGAAAGGCATTTGGGTCCTAAGCTGTACGGTATTTTCAGCGGTGGCCGCCTGGAAGAATACATAAGGGTACCGTTTGCAAAAATCGCGTGTCTGTGGCGCAGCAAATGTAAAATCGCCGTCCTTTTCAGTCTCGGCCATTACTGTCCCCCGAACTGCAGCAGCCAAATATATCATACCGCATAGCACAGAAAATGGCGCGCATACATCGCTTATCCGTTCCAGTTAGTAAAGATCCGACCTACGTCATAGAAGCAGTGCAACGGTAGCCTATGCGCTCAAATTTGTGCTCTTTGTATTTGATCTACTTGAAGATGGATTAAACATCTCAAGGAAGAAACTAAGCATTTTCCTGAATTCACTCTTGAAGTAGACGACCAGACTGTGGAAGTCAACGAGCAGCGTATCATGTTTGAACTAGAGCTGGTCAGGTAATTCAATTTTCAACGTGTAAAAATTCCTAGAATTTTCATAAAGCTGATTGATCGTAAATTAATTAGGTTAAATATTATGTGCTTTCAATTTGGACTCTGTGCAAGTAGTGCGCGCTTTTACCTGCTGTTTAACTTGACTACAGAGCTTTGATAGCTTATATAATTTGTCTTCTCTCCTTATATTAATAAGTAAAATTTATTATGATGAGGTATACGCAAAGCTAGAGGCTAATCTGGCATTAATTTGCACGCACTGCTATCCTTCTGCGTTTTTGATTAATGTTAATAGTGGTTAGCCGATCGGGATAAATGCGTGGCACATGTTATTGCTACATTGATGACAGAAGTTCTTAATAACGGCTAAATAGCTTTTGCTGCCGCCTCTTTTTATTCTGTGTGTAGCGTGATGTGCAGGTACGAACGATGGGCCGGAAGACGGAAGCAACGGCAGAAGTTGACAAGGCAGACGGAGTGAGAAACAGCGCGGGACGCGGCGGTCATTACGCGTGTATTCGTGCGCGTGCTGTTGATTACGGAACTGAATAAAGCGCCCAGTACAGTATGCTTCCGTCTCAGCGAATAGTATATATAAGTAAATATTGTCGGAAGATATTGTTGCTACTTTTTTAGCTGACTAGCTCTGTAGCGACATGTTATATGTGAAGCTTAAGTTATTAGCGCCGACGCTGAGTGAGCTGGCCTTCTGCTTGCCTAATTAATAAATAAGTAGCAATAACGCTTCAGCATATTATGACTGGCTTTTATGTTACCTTAAATTCAAACTTAAGGGTATCGCTTTCGGAAGTATCTAGTGTCTGTGCTGAGACGAGACGAGACATTTCCCGAAAGCTACGCCCTTAAAGTTTGAAATTAATTACACGGGTTGTTTCCGTAAAAAGCGTGCTCACGCATCCGTTACGAAATCTTACGTATTTAATGCGATTATTACAACCGAAGCATGAGTTCCCTTTGATGTGTAGGTGCAACGTATAATCTATTAGCACACTCCCTTTCTGTTGTTTAACATATCTTATCGAATGCAAGGCTGGAAATTTTTGTTTCCTGAGTCGGTAGATAGTGTTTCTTGCCGGTGGCGGTCAAAATCCCGAAAGTCGAAATCCCGATAGGTCAAAATACCGACAGTCGAAATCCCGAAAGGTCGAAATCCCGCACGGGTCAAAATCCCGAAGGGTCGAAATCCCACATTGGTCAAAATCCCGAAGGGTCGAAATCCCGCATGGGTCAAAATTCCGAATGGTCGAAATCCCGAATAGGTCGAAAGTGCACTGTAAAGTGTGGCTTTGTTTCAGTTGTGCATTGGCATCTAGTTTTCCTCTAGTTTTGTTAACTGGGTTGATCTCTTTGCCTTCTTATGATTAGTAAAAAGATTGCACTGCTGGAAAAAAACCAGCTGTGTTCATAGGTGAGCCGCAAATGCTGAAGGAGTCATTTCGACTAATCCAAAACTAGAAGATGCCAATGCACAACCTAAACAAGGCCACGCTTTGCATTTTCGGCCTATTCGGGATTTCGACCTATCGGGATTTTGACCCATGGGGGATTTCGACCCTTCGGGATTTTGACCTTTCGGGATTTCGACTGTCGGTATTTTGACCTATCGGGATTTCGGCTTTCGGGATTTTGACCCTAACCCGTTTCTTGCTACTCTATATCTGAGGAAGCTTCATCCTAGAGGTTATTAGAGTATGCTTAACGAACACTTTGGTTCGCCTCTTCGTTCATTTTAAATCGCTGGATAGTTCTTAATGTCCTGCATAGATTCCTTTTCTCATTCACTTCTTGATCGCATTTTAATTCGCTATTCATTGTTATTAGCAATACTGAGAATATAACTTCTTGTACAGGAGCGTAGGTCACCGTGACAAGCGCAGGCACAACACGTTTGAACGTTATGAAACTTTTATTGACGAAGTCATCCTGAATGGATCGAAATCCCGAATGGGTCGATAGTGCGTTGTAAGGGCAGTTCTGCGTGTACAGCTGCTAAATAAGGGATGCATTTGAACTATAAAGACGTTTTTGTAGGGAGCAGCCCAACTTGCCCTGGCTATTCAGATTTCACCACCTGTTGCCATTCTGTGCATCCCGGTAAAAATAAGCCTAAGCCTAAACCTGCAAACACGTGTATGCATATGTGCACTGTATCCATTTGTGTACAGGTGTATACTGCATGTGAGTGTATGCATATGATGGTTGGATGCTCTGTATCAAAAGGGCGACTGATTCTAGCATCAAACCGGCGACACGCCCTACTTGTACACGTCTACTGGGGCAGAGCAGTGGGGGGTGTAGAAGACGGCAAGAGCGTCAAAGGGTAAAGAAATATGATTGGCCACGTTAAGTTGACCCACATGGAGTTGTCCGCCTCAAGTTGGGCTGCTCCGTGCAAAAGCACCTTTGTGGCTCATGCAGCACTCCCACAAGGCGGCCCCTTACGACGAATTGTTGACTTGACCAATTCGGGATTTTCACCACCACTGCTTTAACTTGACATGCACAGATGAACAAGAAAGTGATGAAAGCGAAGCCAATGGCATGAATCAGTAGAGCGAATTTCGCACTTTAAGGTGTGTATTACACAAACTCAGTTAAGTATTGCTTAGTTCAAAAGTGGGTATTTAGTACAATGGATGCTTCTTAACGCTCTTCTGTAGGGGTTAGGGTCAAAATCCCGATAGGTCAAAATCCCGACAGTCGAAATCCCGAAAGGTCAAAATCCCGCATGGGTCAAAATCCCGATAAGTCGAAATCCCGAATAGGCCGAAAATGCAAAGCGTGGCCTTGTTTAGGTTGTGCATTGGCATCTTCTAGTTTTGGATTAGTCGAAATGACTCCTTCAGCATTTGCGGCTCACCTATGAACACAGCTGGTTTTTTCAGCAGTGCAATCTTTTTACTAACCATAAGAAGGCAAAGAGATCAACACGGTTAACAAAACTAGAGGAAAACTAGATGTCAATGCACAACTGAAGCTTCACAGTGCACTTTCGACCTATTCGGGATTTCGACCCTTCGGGATTTTGACCCATGCGGGATTTTGACCTTTCGGGATTTCGACTGTCGGGATTTTGACCTATCGGGATTTCGACTTTCGGGATTTTGACCGCCACCGCTTCTGTAGCACTATGCTTAATTGACTGCTGGTGACACGATAAAGCATTGGTATGTTTTTAAATTACGTTATAAGAAGCACAGTCAACCGTTTGGGAAGTTTTTCTTTGCGGTATATGGAACAGGAGGGTGAGGTGAAGATACAAAAAAATTAATCACCAACCTTAAAATCAGAGACGGTCAAAATCCCGAACGGTAAAAATTACAAGGCATCCTTTGTCCATATAGCTCTGTTCCATCAAAAAGAGGAGCTAGTACCACCTTGCCTCCCTGTCTCGGGATTTCGACATATACCCTGACTTACGTACCCTCTCGTGATTATGGTTTTTGCACTCTCTATTATCCTGTGCATTTTTTGTTGTTCGAGGTGTTGCTATTTCCCTTGCGCGTTTTTGCTTAGCTTATCCTTCTGCTCTGAGTCAAGTGCAGTGGATGACAATGTTCAAATGTCTTTGTGAAGCCAGTTCACACTGTCCCTTGTTAAATAGAGGTTGTAAGCGAATTGCTTTTCAAGTCAACTGATAATGCATTGATAGTATGCCGTTATGTGCACTTATTAGATAAGTTCTACATCTGCTAATGTTCTGGCGACAACTTTTGCTGTATTACTCTCGTGTAACTTAAATACTTATGCTTCTTTCTGAGCTAACGGTATGTACAGGCTTTACTATTAATGTAAATGTCATCGGAATTGGAAGGTGAAAATGATTTGCGCAACGCTTTATCAATCCATCGTTTATTACCTTCCGCCTTGTTGTTTCTGACAGGCATCAACCTTTGCTTTATCTTTTCGTAGGCAGTTTATGAATAATAGTGACTCACCAGTTGTTTTCTGTCACAACGATCTTCATCAAGGTATTGTAATAACATCGGAGGAAACGTGGGCACATCCAGCGTTGATCATTTGTAGGAAACATCCTCCTACCAGAAGAAAGCCAAGACCGGTGCAAGGACGTCGTTTTCATAGATTACGAGTACAGCGGCTACAATTACAGGTGAAGCGCGAGACGTTGCAACAAATTTGGGCCGTCGTCTCAACTTGATACATTCTATTGCCGACAGGGGGTTTGATATTGCCAATCATTTCAACGAATGGATGTTTGACTATGCAGTCACCTCGTCGCCAGGTTTCGTTGTCTCCAGTGAACACTTCCCCAACGAAAGCAGGCAAAAGTTGTTCTTCAGCGGCTATTTGAAGGAACTGCAGCGGCCAGTCAGTGGTGAATCATTGCAAGCTCTCTATGCCGAAGTGGCCGGTTTTGTTCCACTCACAAACTTTTTCTGGGCTGTCTGGGGGCTGTTGCAGTTCGAGATTTCGCCTATAGACTTCGATTTCTTGGTAACTAGCTCACGTTAGGATGCACCTTCGTATTATTTTTCTTTCTTTCAAGGAATTTGCCAAAGTCCGCTTTCACTTGTACTTCAAAAATCGTCGGGTAATATCTTCTTACCTGAAAGAAGTCTACCAAGTGGGTGTGGATGAACCTGGCGTTAACCGTGTTATCGAATCTGAGCCTATTGCTACGTGATCGTCATCTTGTTTCCAAGGTAATCATTTTCGGCCGGGTGAATTATCATTCAAATATTTGTTCAGCTCCATTATTTTATCTGCTGTTCCTTCATTAACCGTTTGGTGTAAAAAAAGTTATGCCGCGTAACATGACCATAGATGGAAAACGAGTAATCAAAGCGGGCAATGTCTGATAAGTATTCCGCGTGTGGTAGCGCTTCACATCGCAGTTTTCCTTCGGCCCTACAAGGACGCTCTACAGACGCTTCGACATGGGATCGTGCAGCAGAATGGCCTCACGTTTCTTTAACGAAACTTCTGCTGGCCCCTTCGCGAAATTATGCCAGTCTTGTTAGATGCTTACACTGGAGTTCTGCTATGTCTGTCCAGCTGTTGTGATATGCTGTGCCTTCCTTGGTTCCAATGATGTATAATGAGCACTTTGTTGCTGCGGATGCAGTCCCTTGTCTTGGGTGTAACTAGCGTTTCTTTCCTTTTGGATTGTTCTAGAGGGTCCACAGGCCGCAAGCCACCACGCTCTTCCTTCTCTGCCTACGTAGATGATGACGTCATTCAACAGGGGCAAATTGAGACGTTATGGAGCGGCACCAATTTTCAGCGCGTCTGGATTCTTTCCAGAGCAGTTCGCAGTCTGTTCGTGCAGCCCCAGTGTTTTTGCGAGTTCTTGCATTGTGGCTCCTCAGTTTTCTTCAAACATTATCTGCAAATCTGCGCCTTCAGTTTCCTTGAGGATCGCTCCCGTCACGGAAGTTTCTGTAGAGTACTGTGGACACATGGTTATTCGCATCGCCGCAAGTATCATGCGAAAACCTTTGCAGCTCTGACGCTGTCTTGGTTTAAGTTTAAAAAACAGTCATGAATGGAAAATGAGCCTTCTCGAGACGCATGACGAAACGACAGTGAAACAGGGGCTGAATCAATCAAAGTGACTGAAATCTTTTTACGAACGTGAAATAGGTGGTCTGCTGAATCATCTTTGCTCAACAAGAAACAAAGTGCTTGCAGACAACTCAAGATTGTTTATGTATAAGCTTGTCATTATTTGACAAAATCCCGTGCTTCAAGCATTTTATTTTTCATTACATCCCTCAGGGGGATTCAAGCAAAGCGATGCTCAAGTGTTTGGAAATACTTTTTCCCTCGCCTGTATTAAGTACTGGTTTTGTACTGAACACACACAGACCTTTTGTTGTCATTATTGCTTATGTAAAACTGTGTAACAACTATTTACGTAGCACAGAATAGTTTTTAGGTACAGTAATCCGAACGTCATTAGAAGAATAGGGCGTGAGATGCGCAGGTTAACTACAAGCTGTTCTATACTTTGTAAAGAGGTTTTGATTATATGCGGAAAGCTTAGAACTAATTACCGCGAATAACGGGGACTGAACATATATGGTAAAATAGCCATGATCGTGGTAGATGCATTGCAAAATGACAGTGGGATCCGGCAGCGTAATATCTACTGAGAACAACCGTAACCTTAACCGATGCTTAAAATTACGGAACAGCCGCGGACGAGGGCTTATCGCTATCCTTGTTTGTATTAATAATTCAGTGAAGAATAAAACACACGGATGATCATTGTACTTTCGCCAGATGTCGGTTATTTATATTACTTATCCTGAAGCTTGTTCTTAACTCAAGCTGCATTTGCGGCTAATGGTTCAATCATGAGCCTGAAGGGTTAGGGTCAAAATCCCAAAAGTCGAAATCCCGAAAGGTCAAAATCCCGCATGGGTCAAAATCCCAATAGGTCGAAATCCCGAATAGGCCGAAAATGCAAAGCGTGGCCTTGTTTAGGTTTTGCATTGGCATCTTCTAGTTTTGGATTAGTCGAAATGACTCCTTCAGCATTTGCGGCTCACCTATGAACACAGCTGGTTTTTTTCAGCAGTGCAATCTTTTTACTAAGCATAAGAAGGCAAAGAGATCAACACGGTTAACAAAACTAGAGGAAAACTAGATGTAAATGCACAACTGAAGCTTTACAGTGCACCTTCGGCCTATTCGGGATTTCGACCCTTCGGGATTTTGACCCGTGCGGGATTTCGACTGTCGGGATTTTGACCTATCGGGATTTCGACTTTCGGGATTTTGACCGCCACCGGAGCCTGAAATGCATCATATTGGCAGTCACGATGGTTGCCAGGGTTTTCAATAATTTCTTACAATTACTACGTTGACAGTCTATTGGACTTGAATGTGAATTTAATGCACGAGTAACGCCTCCCATCAGACCTTTTGGTAAAAGATCACTTAAATGTCGCATTTTCAGCCCCACTTGCAGCATACGGTAATTCTTGGACAAATCGGCATTGCAACTGGTGGACGTGGACGTCTTTCATTCGGTCCTTCAGTCAAGTGGCATTAAACACCCATGCAGCACTGAAGAGAACTGTGCAGAACTGTTTTCCGTGCCTTTCACTTCTGATCGCTGTTAGTATTTTAAACAGGTTCTTTTTTTTACCTTGGCAACGATTTGCGAACAACGTTGACGTATTTAATAAATATCAAAGGATTCCAACTTTCTGAATAACAGGGATTTTGAGAGATATCCGACAACAGACCAGTAATGGCAAAGAGTCAGTGTTAAGTTGTAGCCGTGCTGACTTTGGAATAACGGCCAGAAAAGAACGGTGCTTTTCTGGAGCACTGGGAATGCTTTTAAAGTTTGCACAAACAATAGAGAACAGGAAAGAAACAAGCCAGAGCTACGAGAAAAGGTAAGATTTGTTCCGCTTGATCCTGATATATGTACGGATTTGCTTGCTTCGGACCACTGGCCCATTTTAACGAATCGCTTTCCGGTTCTCCCGTCACTTCTCGTTCCAAGTCGACCTGCGGCTCCTCTCTTGCGTCTGCATAAATATCCGGAAGTTTCGGCACATCTGTAAATCAAACTAGTTCTCCCTAGTCAAAAAAGGAATGCGCAATTGCTAACCTTGCAGCGTTCCTCTAATGACATACAACGCATTGACTTTTGGATTATCTTTGTCTGTCTGCAACGAATGTTACCATTAGCAAATTGTACTCGGGAAAAAAGGATGAACACTTTCAGGAATCGGGTTTTCAAATGATTAAGACCAATTTCTACAACGATAGTACAAGTTCGGGAATAGAAACTCTAATTCGTATGTGGGACAAACCGCGGAAATATTTGTCATATATTAAGCTAGTTCGTAAGTTCAGATCTAGAATACTTGTAAAATCGGGATGCAAGATTAAAAGAAGTCAAGCAACCCATTTTTAGACATGTTTGATTTCAGAGACGCAATTTCTAGACAAGCAGTGTTGCGCCGACTGGAAACGGTGATAATCAGAAGGGTCAATATCTGGACAGTACGATGGGTAATGCCAACGCTTTCCAGCCTAGCTTTGCTTTAAGTCCAGAACTGCTTTTTTGTCACCCACCACATGAGACCGTGATACAGTAAGACCTGGCGTCGGATTCATGTGCTTTATCCACTTCTCCCCCAAAGCAACAAGCAATAATGGTCTGCTGTGATCGTCTGACACGCTTGCAGCAGCTCGTGGTACACTTCGCCATGAGGAGGACCGATTTTGTAAGTATGATGATGTTTGGTGCTGATGTAACCCCTCGTCTTGAGTACAGCGAGCATTTTCTTTCTTGACTACCTTACAGGATCCACTTTCCATCAGTGGATAGAATGCACCAGGGAACAATCCTCCTCTGCCAAAGCACTAATGAAAGGGAAGTGATGACATCGTTGGATACGACAAATGCAAGCAATTGGAGGGGCACTGACTTTCTGCACTTTTGAGTCTGCCGTCATGATTTACATGGTTCGTGTACACGCAGAGGCTTCTTGGAGTTCTGGAGTTTTGGCGACTCAGATTTCAAGCGATGCTTGCAAGTGCCTATCTTCAGTTTCCTTGCACGCCCTTGTCGATCATTGCTGCCATGGAAGCGCGTCTATCACATTTCCAAAAATGAAGGATTTATTAACGGTGTTTTGAAATTTCATTAAATCGATAGTTACGGATAGGTCAAAACCGTTTATTTGTACTTACGCGAAAACAGGAAGCTATTCGGAGCTTTCGGAGCTCTTGACGCTCCGTTGTCTACGATAACAACCAGTTGTTAGTATGGAAGTAGTTGTTATCGTTGACAACGGAGCGTCAAGAGCTCCGAATTAGCTTCCTGTTTTCGCGTAAGTACAAATAAACGGTTGTTTTGACCTATCCGTAACTATCACATTTTAAACATGATTGCCGACATGTCTCCATCAACATAGTTGCCATGAAAATTTATTTCTTCACTGGCTTCAGGCATTGTTTTTCTGGGTTTAAAGAGAAAAACATGATGAGTTGAAAATGAGCCTTTCTGGCGTACATACAACAGTGAAACAAAGGCTGAAAGAATGAGACTGACACCGAAACAACATTCTTGAGGCGCAAACTTAGCAGTGCGAACTTATTCTTACATTTAACATATTTAGCAGTATGCAAACGCTGTTAAAATGTTGGATTTGCATTTCCAGATGCTGGCTGGCATCTGGAAATGTCAAACTCTTTCAAACAACAATTGCACTGGGAAATGAAAGTTCATGAGCAAAACCAGCGCATTGACCAATCGATCTATCACTCACCTTGATAAACTGAACTGCAAGTTTACCGTTAAAACTTATCAATTCATTTCCAATCAACAAATTTCCATTCTTCACAGCGAAGGGTACATATTCATCATGGGCAACGGCACGGCCAACCTTGGCGAATATATCCAGCTGCTTGACAACCACTACGCCGTTTAACGCAACGTCGAAGACCTGCAATTTTAAAATCACAAAAACGAGACATTCCTTGCCGGATTTTCTTTAATACGAGGTTATCAGTGATTACATTACTTTGAAGAAAGTAAAAGTGACTGTGAAGCACCTACCTTGCGATTCGGCTCCGTGAAATACACTTCGCTGAACTTCAGCACGAGAACGTATTCACCGTCTTCTGGAATGCGGATTTGATATTCGAAGGAGTCGGAATGGTAGCGCTCGGTCTGATAGAGCAGCTGGTCTTCAGGAGACACACGAGAAATCAGATAACGCCGACCGTAGTCTGAAGCGACGCCAATGCTCCCGTGCATTGGATCCTCGCGGTAAAATATGCCATATTGGTCGGTAAAGTCCGAACCGCCTGAAGAAACTGAATTATCAAGCCGTTGCACGTTACTGAAGGGAACCCGTCAAGAATGGAGCATATGAGGCTACTGCGACAGTGATAATTACGAGCCACGATGGAAAAACAGCTGAACGGTACTCGTAGGATGGCAACGAAGAATGAAAATCACATACTAACCAGCGTTTATTGCATCGATAATCTCACCAATTCCTAGCGCCAAGAAAAATTTGAGCACCAAACAAAAAACGACCAAGAGCATATAAAACTGTCGATTCATTTTAGCGCCCACACTTAACTGCAGCGCAACAACCTCGTATATACACACAGGATGGTTACTGTAGAAAGATAGCAAGTTCTCGCCATCCAAGCGTATTTCATCTCATCGATGGAATCAATTTGAATGAACGAGAGCAACGCTGAATATTGGATTGTCACAGAATTCACAGGTTCTACTGAGTCAGTTCTAAATTTAAAAGTTTTGGGTCGTCTTAAAAATAACTTAAGAACGCTCGCCACGCTACGCTAATCTGGTGAGCACTGCGTTGCTACGTAATCCGGTAACCTTCGCGTCGAATCGTGGTTGTTTATGGGGTGTTATTCAAGAAGATCCCAATGTTAAGAAAAGTTAAGCTAAAAATGGAGCTTATTGGAACACACTACGGTGCCATGCATGAAAACAAAAATTATGGTGCGTTCGAAACATTGTGAGCGTGATTTGAACTTCACAGCACACCGGAATAAAAGAAGCAACGCGTCTTAGTGCTATCATTTCGCCTTCAGTCATTCCATGGCTGCTGTGCAAAGGTGGGCTCAATACCGTGGAATATTAATAGTTAGGCTGAGGTTAAAGCAAAGGCTTAGGATAAAGAAATTTTCCTGATACGGAGCAGGCGGCTTGAGATTCCAAACATGTTTGCAGGTACATGCTGCTGACTTGGTACTCTAAATTAGACAATTTAAGCTTTCAAACAATAGTTTGACTAGTAGTGAAAATACGTCTTGCAAGCTCTTAATATATTATTCATACTGGAAGCAAGAGAAGCGCTTAATGGAGAAGAGGTTCGTATCCCCTTACTGTAGCGGAGCGGCGGATTTCACTGGAAACTGGCTAACTGCTAAGAAGTTAGAGTATTCGTATTCTTCGAAATCAAAGTACGCTTTTGCTTTTACGTTTTGGGAAAAATAGTCCTGTCTCAGGTCGTGCCTTTTCCAAGGCGAATCGAATCGTTTCTATCGCGCATTGATATTACGAAGTCTCCGCAATCAGCATGATCAGCTTGCTTGACACTCCTTGGTATGTATGTTTGTTGGTGACCAGAGCCAATGAAATGCAACGATCTTTTACCTGCTTTTGCGCACCACGATTTTTGAAGGACTGAAAAATATCGCCCAAAAACTCTTAGCGAAGTTGTCGGTAACGAAGAGGCAGTGCAACGTTTGCAGGTATTCGCGAAACAGGGAAACGTTCCCAACTTGATCATATCGGTTTGTTTCCTTGTCAATTTACCTGGTTTGACTAGCCAGACATTTCTTACTGTTAGGGCCCTCCTGGAACTGGTAAAACTACAAGCATCCTATGTCTTGCTCATGAAATGCTCGGTCCTACGGCTGGCCAGGCTGTTATGGAACTTAACGCTTCGAACGATCGGTAAGAATGTCTGCGCCACTCGAATGGAATCATTTTGAGAACGCATATTTGCGTGTATTGTAATTATTCCACAACTAGCTCTTGGTGAGAAGACTAACGTTCCTTACAGCTTAATCATGCCTACTAAAGAGTTATGCGTCATCATTATTAGTTCGTTTTCATGAAAAGAGGTAAACTCTATGATGTAATTCTCTTTATGTTCTTTCAGTACCTTAGCATTTCTAAGTCTAACCTTACGGTAGCTATTTTGTAAGCGAACGTTTTTATCAAGGTTTGTATATGCGAACTTGGTTGCTGTAGCGTTTCTTCTAGGCAACCGTAAGTCATAAATAACTGTAATCTAATGTCCTCTGTTTTGATTGACAGGTCATATACCTTGCGCATCATTAGGCTGCCGCCAAGCGTATCATTTTCAAAAAAGGCAAACCCCCTCTTTTGAAGACAAAATTGTAATCTGAAATAATAGACGACACTTCTCCCGTCTTTAGCCTTTGGGGAGAGTCTCGAAGGCACGCTGAGGACGGAAACGGGTCTACCTTCGTCCCGCAACCCAATTCTGAATTTTCGAAAACGAATGCAAATCTCGTGGGCCAACAGGTCATATTTAAACATAGCTCCTGTCATACTAATATAATGGCTACTAGAAATTTATATTTAATGGAAAAGGATAAGTTACACTTAAAATGATAAATTACTTTGTTGAAGTTCTCCGAAAAGTTAGACGTTCATTTCCACCATACACAAGCCAGGGCAATAGTTAGAATTAGAGAACGTTGCTTGTACAAATGCATTTCGCTTGGGAAACATAAGCTAATTAATTTTTCATGACTTCATACGCTTTGGTAACAACGGAACGTTTCAGAGGTATAGACGTCGTGCGAAGCAAAATCAAACTTTTCGCTCAGCAGCGAGTTACTCTTCCGGCAGGAAAGCAAAAAATAATTATCCTCGATGAAGCCGACAGTATGACGGACGGAGCGCAACAGGCTTTACGACGCACTATGGAAATCTATAGTAAAACTACGAGGTTTGCCTTGGCTTGCAATCAATCGGATAAGATCATTGGTAGCGCATTCCACTTACTGTTGCGCGTGAATACACAATTGTTATTTTAGAACCCATACAGTCACGGTGCGCAATAATACGCTTTTCGAAGCTCAGCGATGCACAGGTGCTTGCGCGACTCTTGATCGTTTGTCAGAAAGAAGATATCAGCTATACGGATGACGGTTTAGAAGCTATTGTTTACACAGCACAAGGCGACATGCGATATGTGAATCCATTTGATATTTGCCGTTAGTACTGTGCAGAAAATTGTCAAATGACTTTCAGGCGCTAAACAACCTGCAATCGTGCGTCGCCGGTTTCCGCGTCGTTAATTCTACAAACGTTTTCAAAGTAGGTGATCATCAGCGAAGCGTTGCCACTTCTCAACGGGTTCGTTGTCAGATATGCGATGAGCCTCACCCGTTAGCAATCAAAGACATGCTGGACAATTGCATTAAAGGACACGTTGACGATGCATACAAAGAGATCAGTCGGCTTTGGCGTTTGGGATATTCGGCGGAAGATATAATCGGAGTGATATTTCGCGTCTGTAGGACACACGAAATCCCGATGAGACTGAAACTGGACTTTCTAAAAGCAAGTGTACAAATTGTCTTTACTGGGTTGCAACGTTCACGGTATTTTGCTGCTTAAAGGAAATCGGTTACACCCATCTGCGGATAGCTCAGGGTCTTGACTCCTTGCTACAGCTCAGCGCCTTGGTGGCACGCCTTTGTACGCTCGCACTGCCAGAAGATAAAAGAAGCCTTTTAAAATAGTTCCTACTGAAGCACGCTTTTATGTCAAAGGGTGGAAGACTGTTCAGTTGCATATAACTTGACGTAACAAACTTTCTATATCTTCTTCGTCTGAAAATGTTATGTGCGTACATGAAACAAATAGAAAGTCTTTCTCCTTACTGTCTTCAGCGGCAGTCACTTTTCGTTCAAGCAGCAACTTTCTCTGAGCACAAGCTAGCATGGTTTCGTCTATAGTATCTTTGGCAATGAGTTTGATCACGTAGACATCTCTGAATGAAAGATTAAGTTTAGCGAAACTAATCAATGCCGCCAGTTTTGTCACTTCGTCTGTCCAACTCTATGGCAACGGTCCTCCGCCTGTCGATCATTATGGGGATTATAGTCTATGTCATGTAGAATGATGACGTTGGCAGATGTTAAATTGACTCCTAAACCACCCGCTCGAGTGGACAGTAGAAAAATGAATACGTCGGAGGCGTTGAAATGATCAATTAGCCCTTTTCTGAAAAAATCTTCGCTTATCAACAATGCCATGTTTACAGTCGAAATGCACATCACCTTTCCACCACTGGAGTAGAGCCATCCATTCTGACGTAGCTATATTTTTTATGCTGTAAGTATACCTCCAGTATGTCCAATACCATAGTGAACTGGCTGAATAATAGCACCTTGCTACCCTGAAAAAATAACACCTGACTTAACGAAATTGTCAAAGGTTGAAGGATCAAGCAATCTCCAATAGATGTTTCATGAAACAACAAGCAGCCGGCTACTGGAAGCAATAAACTAAAGTATTGGGCAAGTGCATGAGTTGGCTAACACCGATACGCTGATGACAGACCGACAGTAGCTGGAAAGGTATGGAAGTCTTACTGCTAATATTTTTTATACAACTAATATACTAAAGTAGTCTATCGCAACTTCAACTATGAGAAGTATAGTAACCGTAATAACTTAGAATTTCACTGTATAGTTTTTCATGTTTTTTAATGGAAACAACCTACGCTACGACTTTTCACTTTTCCCTCTTGAATGTGATCACCTGCCGAACGATGACGTAACAGGTCACGCGGTAGCGTAATTATTTAAAAAGAGGTGGGACAACTGCATATCTGATAATGCGCAGTTCAGCAGGTCTGCCTTGATGAAACTCTCCGCTACAGTATTTGCGTTTTACCAAACCGTACGAACGATGAACGCTCATTGTGGACTAATTTAATAAATTACTGTACGATCGCACTGCCTCACTAGAAAAATACATAGCAGGATGCTTTGCGAACCATCGAGGACAAATCTAGAAACGAAGCTACCGATACGGAAATAAAAAGTAATAACTACGCTGATTCGGAGCAAAGCAAGCAGCGGAAATAATTTACCTGTGATTTCGCTTCAGGCAGGATCTTTTCAAGTGCGGAAATCTTTGCCGAATTAAGCACGGCAGAAACAGGCAACTTCAAGCGGAATAGCTTCTGCAAAATTACATGGCTTGTATAGATCAAGTGGCAGACAGAAGCAACGTTGAAAAGATACCTTATGTTGACAGCACAATCTGTGCAAGTCAAAGTCGGACTTTGTCAACAAATCTTCGTACAACGCTTCCAGAGGCACTTTGAAATTCTTAACAACCGCAAAAAGAATTGAACGTCCCGGTGAAAAGGTACAACACGCAGCCAATACCTTAAACAACGCTTTCGCCATTCTTCTCACGGTCTTTTCGTTGTATAGAGATCTCAGAAGCAGCGGATGGTTTGCAGCCTTACGAAGCTGCATAAACATAGCGCAGAGGTTTCCCTGAGACTGCGCGGCGTCCTTTGCGCCTTCCCTGAGAACGTCGCTACAATAGGACATCAACTGGTTGTACAAGGGCCCCTGCGTTTCTGTCAGTTCGCAAAGTTCCAATCGCTCATGCTTCTTTGGCAACTGCTCTAAAACCTAAACGACGACAAACCATGGCTAACCCCACCGCTTGACGTGGAAAAGGGTGTGCTCAACTACCTCTGACTTCAGTCGCCTCAGCGTGAACGTTTTCATTATTCGTTTTGCTTGCTCGATCTTACTGTCTTTACACGACGAAGAAACTCCATTTTTCTGAAAGATCGCGCTACACACATTGACATTTAAAGAATAATTCAAAACCTACGAATTCAAAGCTGGCGAGCAGCTCTTTTAAATTATGAGCATATTTTGCAAACAAGTCTGGCATGACGAAATGCATAAGAGAGACCAGTTCAACCAGGTTGTTCTGCAATGGAGTTCCAGTGAGCAGAATGCGCTGCCTAGCCTAAACATGCCATCACTTTTGCATTTGTACCGGAAATGGCAGCTAACGAACGTTAAGTTGCATTAACTTTTTGTACCGAGCGGTATTGCAACTCTTTAGCATATGAGCTTCGTCAAAAATTGCATAATTTATGCCCAAGCGCTTATGAAAAGCTCTATCCTGAGAACTACCAACTGCAAGCTGATATCTAAAAGAAGAAATTTAAATATAACGACAGAAATAGCGTAAACGCTTGCTAATACGTAGTGAGCACAACGTCAAATCCGGACAAACGGCCACTGTCTACTTCGAGACGGATAAAGCTTCTGTCTTCGGCATTTCCGTAGTATGTAAGTACAGACAAGGACGGACACCATCGATTTAGCTCGCTCAACCAATTGTCTGAAAAGCTTATTTTACTTGCCCAGCAGCAAGCACAGTTGCAGAGCACCTAATGTTGACGATGGAACAATAATAAGATTGGGATGATTGACCTGATGCTCTTTCAGGTAGGCAAGAAAGGCGATCACTTGCACGGTTTTTCCAAGTCCCTACAAAACGGATCGCTTTGCCGCAAACGAGATTAGCGCATTCGGTCCCTTACCATTTCATCTGCTAATACAGCGCTAACACCAAGTTTTCTCAAAAGGATAAGCCAATTCAATCCAACTAGTTGATAAGGTTTCAGCTCCAAACTAAATTTTAAAAATAGCCTAGATTGCTACTTTCCTTCACGACACGGAAGAATTAACCTTTCGGATAGTAATGCTGGTTTACTGACCCAACTATCAGAGGATTCCTTCAGTTGCGAGACTTGACCCTCCAGGTTGGCGGCAATTCTCTCGCAATCGCATAAAAGTTTGTCCATATCGTTCTGCAGTTGTATCACGTGTCTATAAGAGTCGCAAACAAGCGTCGATATGCCCTTTCGATGTTCGAATAACTTAATCTACAAAGCATGCGCCGCATAAGGGCCAACTTGGAACAGGCGTTAGTAAATTACCATTTTGCTAAAAGATCTAAAGGGTCTGGCTTCGATGATCAATTTCGCCATCTTTTTGGTGCACCTTGGTAGGGCAGACAGTTCATCTTCGTCTGCTGTTTCAAAAAACTCAAGACAGCTGGCCTAAACAAAGGAAACACTTTTTGGAAGCCAATGTTTCACCACATGGCTGCTAACCTCGAAGTTCAGTTTCGAAGACTTTGTAGGAAGCTGCCTAAGCTTAACAGCGGATGGAACTACGCGCGGAGAAGAAGTCGAAACGTCTTGGCTATCGCTTTCATCGTCCGATGCCACTAATACCCGCCTTCTGCGTACCCCTTTTTCGGCCAGTGAAGGAAAGCATGAAAGACTTTCAGTTTCAGAATCATCGTCCTTTTCCATACTATTTGTCTCGTCAATGCTACTAACCATAGGTACATATGTTTCCTCCTTAGCATCACTATCATCATCATCATCGTCAGAGAGCAAAATTTGACGACTCTTGAAAATGCCGGCGCCATAATTGTCCTCTTCGTCAGGAACGCAGTTTGCTCTTCTCCTTGAATTTTGAATTTTCTTTTCGTAACTGTTAGTTTGATTGACAACTTTTTGAGCTTCGGCCACCTCAGGTCCGCCAGAAGACGATTCGTTAGAAGGGACGCCGAACTGCTGCTCCTGTCTTTTCTGACGCTCCTTACGAAGTTGGCGAAGCATTTCCAGACTACTTTTGAATTTTGTTACATCGAACTCAACCTTACGAGGATACAACTTGATCTCAGAACTGAGATTCCTCTGCTCACGATAGGCAATCAAAGCACGCCTTCTTGTCGCTAAAAAAATGGATCAACAGCGTCAACAAACGAGGACAGAGATACAAGTGTAAA
Source organism: Trichuris suis (assembly GCA_000797535.1). Classification (NCBI taxonomy): domain Eukaryota; kingdom Metazoa; phylum Nematoda; class Enoplea; order Trichinellida; family Trichuridae; genus Trichuris; species Trichuris suis. Next base: position 468,670 of record KN538400.1, on the reverse strand, counting down.
TAAACAAATGGTTTTCAATGCTTAACTTTACCGAGCTACGAAGCTGACAATGCTGATTCTTTTG
>KN538400.1:420278-447041 GCA_000797535.1 Trichuris suis | reverse complement strand
AATAATAATAATAATAATAATAATAATAATAATAATAATAATAAAACGTTAACTAGCGCAGTATCCATCAAATTACAAGCTATTCCAAATGTTTCAAGCAAATATTAATTCATCAACCGCCATACATCCGTAAGATTACAGTGCAAGGATCCATCTTAGAAACTCCCACGCAATTTAATATTGCGTATTCACAGCTTGCGTAAGAAGTAAAACCGGTTCCTGGCGTTTCTACATATGCGAATCGAACTAATCATCAAAAATAATCGCATTGATGGACTTATCCTGGGTTGCTACGTCTTGTTATGACGTTGGCTGCACTTTATTCAGGTGAGCTTCACCACTAGCATCGGGCTATTCCTCATTACTAGAGGGCTAAAAGCTAGTGCCACCGTTTGCTTCTTTATCGATGATTCACAGACGTGCCTGCAGACTAAATATTCCGTAAATAGTGCGCAGTATTACGAGCCCCATTCAAAGAAAGCTCTGACCTAATGTGCCGGTGTCCGCACCTGGACAGATCCCCTGGCAGTTACAAGGCAACGGAGTGCCGCCCAACTTGGGATGCTACTACGGCAGCCTGTGAATCAGGCCTCCTGGCTCAATGTCAGCGTTCGGTGACCGGTTTCCCAGGAGGAGAAGCGGTTCGCTGACTAGCCACCGTGATTCCATGCTCGGCGACGTAGAAAGACTACCCTTGTTCGATGAATTGGACAGCTAAGGACAGGGCCGGTTCAGAGAACAGGCTACCTAGGTTGAACACCAGTCGACATACTGGTGACCTATCTGTGGGGCCATGATGTGCCCACAAGTTGGAAGCAATCAGAGCCTTCCTGTTGCTCCGAATAACAGCTCCGGCGACCGCCATGCAGTCCGGCGCAGCCCGCCAATGACCATCGGTAATTGAGGTTTGACGGGCAGGCCGCCGCAGATGATGTTACTGTCGCTACACAAAAGATTTACTATTATCCGCGATGACTTCTGGAACATACTCCCCATGGGTAAGGAAGCCTTGCTGTACAGCAGAGAACAGGAGCAGCTGAAAAATTAAAACGACCAATCAAGTACGTAATCCTGCACCTGAGAATCAGTTTAAAATAAAATTGTAAACTCTGTTGCATAGACATGCCTTCCGTTTTCAGTTTTGAGGTTAACCATCGGCGGCGGTTTGTCAAGGTAGCATCCTGCAGGAACGCGCGATTCTCCTAAGCGGTACGTAGAAACTATTTTTACAGAGAGTTCTGCATACAAGGTTAGTTTCTTCTACGCATCTAGTCATTCGGTGTACCCACTATAACATACCGTACAAGCGTAAGAAGGTGAACCCTCATTTCAGTATCCTGTGTGCTTTAATGAACTTCATATCTAAGTTCCAAAGAGCAAAACTGCACGTTTCGCTGATTGTAAAAATAATAATTTTTTGACACGAATACAAATGCATTACAGCAGAATGGATAAGAAGTTACTAAAAAAGGCAACTGATAGGCTTAAGGTTAGGAGAGTCTGCTCACTGAAATCAAATCTTGCAGTGATCGCTGCAGCGGGTTCATGATTTTGAGGGTGCTCTGCAAAACGCTAACGACGGTGACATAAGGCATTTTTTCTTGAATTTGCTGAAAACAACCAGTGATTCTGAAGGGGACGATGGCATGTAAAGGGTAGAGAAACTATATTGTAGACAATTTGCTATTTATGCTAATTCCTGCTGGCCCTTTGTTTAGCAAAGACATTTTTTTAACTCTATTAATAAATATCAGGAGGCTTCTGTCGAGAAAGCAACCGTGTGCTGCGCACGATAGGACTTCATTCTATCGTCTGCGAATTGAAACCACTAAAGCTATTCGCTAGCGTTGTCTAAAAAGCATTAAAGTATTCTTACAGGTTAAGTTTATGCTACTCGACATAACAGAACGTATGGAATCTTTGCGTTTTTTTCAGATGTCGAGCAGCGAAAACCAGAGAAATAATAGGTCATGGACAGACATGTCCTACAGCAGCTTTTGTAACGAACTTCCGGAGGCTGTTGGTTACTGCTCTTCACCGTTTGCATCCAGTGCAAGTTCAGCAGAGAGCACTATGGACAGCGAATATCGTACGAGCAAAGAAGATCCTCAGTGCCTAAACTGCAGAGCATCCCTTACTGGAGAAGAGTTTATAACTAGCTGTCGTATGCAACTTTTATCATACTAGTAACACACTGAAATCATACGCAAAGCTTAGAAACAGCACAACTGCGACTTTCACTGATGTAACAGATGAACATCGCATGTGAATTGTTACATTAGTGTTAATCAAGAGTCACTTGAAATAAGTAACTTTCTCTGTTATCACTTGCATGAACTTTGGATAATTTTAACAGCGTCACATGGTCACTAAGGGACAGTACTGCAGCAATACCAGGACAATATTAGGAACTACTGCCTAGCAAGCGAATAATCGAAATCACCCTAAAGAAAATACACAACGATGGAATGAAGCATTTAGAACTCATTACTCAGAAGCGACTTTACTTTTCCCATTACTTACTAGTGTGACCATCGCAGCATGCTGATTTTAATGGCTTCCTTGTCGTCTGCTTTCTTTAGAGAAACCGTTTGGCATAAAATGCTTCCCTTAGGCATGTTTAGAGCATCCTTATTTGACTTTAAGGTTCTGCGCTGCGAGGCCGGATGCTCAGGAAGTGCTTGGGAATTAACTTTTCAGTTTAGTTTACAAATTGAGGAACAAACAACCCCACAGCTGCGTTTTCTACCTAAATGCGTAAACAGTAGATAAGGAGGACTTCTCAGCAGCATGAATACGCAGGGACAGGGCAACTGAATAGCTTCGAAAAATCCATTTTTTATCTTAGATTCAGAAGCCAACAATAGTTTCTGCCACGACCTAAGCATATACACTGTCAATCTGCAAGGTCAATTCTAAAAATAGCTTAACTTCACGATAGCGAAATGACATCAATATTAACAACTATTAGCTCATTTCCAGAGGAATGATGCTTGCCCAAAATGCGACGGTGAAAAGCTAGCGTAATTGAACAGAGGGATACTTCTAACAGGCGCAGAATTTCATTGAGAAGTACAAGATTAAAGTCAACTGCCACCAAGCCGTTATGAGGCACAAAAGAGTACAGGACAAGCTTAATTGAAAACACAGAATTCTATAACAGGTGCAATGCCTTCATATCTTATAGAGGCAACCTGTTTATTGAAAAGTGCGAATAAATAAAGCAGCTAGCTACCTTTCGGTACCAAAAGCACATTACCCGTGAGAAGACGGAAATTGTTTTTGGTGGCGAAAGCTAGCTGACTCATTCATTCATTCACAGGTTCTCAATAAACGGACTGCCACAGTAAAACACAACAAGTAAAGCTTATTTGCATATACTGTTTATTTTGAAAACGCTGTGAGCCCTCAGAGCTCGACAAGTTCAGTCATCACCGTAAAATGCAGTACTGATCCAAATTATACTACTATTCAGAATGGAGAGAGAACAGGTCGCACCTAGAACCTGTGCCTTTCGGAATAAACTACGCGAACTTCTAAACGGAAAAACGCTAGCTTCTCAATGAAAAAGTTCAGTTATAACGAGTTATGCGAACGAAAGTTTTTCCAGATTAAACCATGACCAACATTCCAAATCTAACGGTCTTCCTGTTTTCAGCTAAGTTGGTGCTGAAACCATCTAACGATATTGACCGGTTGAAGGGCAAAGGAATTGCAATGAAACTCAGCCGCGATTGCATTCAAGGTAACAGTCTTATTTAAATAAGGACATCGTTGGAAGCTGTCGAAAGTTTCCTATAACTTTCATGCGCAAAGTATCTATTATTAAATACAACAACATAGTTGGAACTCGTCTAACCCAACTAAAATGTAAGAACATTGAGCTCATCAGCTTCTGTTGACGAGTGGTAACCGTTCAGACAGAAATTATTGAACGCCCTTAACTTCTGTCCTTTTCGGGGCATTATTTGTCCTGTCTTCAGCGGACAGTGCGCAGAAACATATGCAAACCGTTCGTTTAAGCGCCCACGGTTCAAAATTAAGCTCCTAGCAAGAACGCGCTCTACAATGACCTTCATACAACACTATCTCTGGTCAGAAAAATCAACGCTAGTTAAAGGCTTAACCTTTAATGTTCATAAGCTACTCAGCCACTAAACAGTCTCGACTGCCAGTGACACAGCTGAACAGTACTCACGCAAAACTCAAAAAGTGTTCTGCTTCAGTTTCCATGCTTTAAGTATTACCAGTGTTCTTCGTAACTTACGGTTTTAAAAGCATACTTCAGTCGCAGAGCGTCATAAAAGAATAAAAATATAATAAACAACATTTATCACAATGGAAATGCATTAGCGCTCCTAAAGTGCGAGGTGCAATACGGTAACAAGATCTGAGCTCACATTGATTTCCAATTTCTCTGCCAAGCTGAAAGAATGCAACTGCTGCCAATATTCCATAAGACTTAGAAACTACCCGCCTTACATGAGTCAGCTAAGAACATGGAATTGGGTGCTCTAACCAAATTTCATACTGCCAGCACAGTGACCAATATCTGTAATAGAAAAGCGAATAAAATGAGAATATGAATTGAGAAAGCTTTCCCCCTTCAATGACTTTGTTAAAAACTAAGTACGCACCTTAAATTCCGCATAGCTTCAGTCTGTCGCCAGCAAAAGAACAATTTTTAACCCTGCTAATTTTAACAGATGACCGGCTGGTTAGCGAAGGAAGTGACATGAACGAAGGTGAAGCAAATGAAGTGTCTTTTGCTAACTTCTGCCGTAAATGGAAAGATGGTAAGTTTGCGTAAACGAGAACACGCCACTCCTGAGGATTAGCCACTGTGCGCATTCTTGACACTACTGACTTACGCCGTGCATCTTTCAAGCGAAGAAGATTTATCCTTTCAGAGTAACACGTGACTTAGCATCTGAATATGAAAATTCAATTAACTGGCAACATTGTTTCTTTGGAATGAGTCTGTTACATGTATTCGTCGCCGATATCCAAACAGACTTCAAGCAGTATAGAAGATAACTATTAAAAATCACTAAGCTGCATTAGAAACGACATCTTCAAAAAGATGTCATACGTAGACAGAAAAAGTTCACAACTATAATAAACTGTCTGATCGTTTCATATCATAGTTTCAAAAATGATACATCTTTATCTTTGTTATTACTCAAATAAGGCGTTCTGATTTTTTTCTGACTACGTGAGGATTAAAACGCGTAGATCAGTTGTGCTAGTATTAATATTAGCCTATAGGCAAAAGGTAACCTAATGTACGACCGCATAGCCCTATACATTTATCGATTAACGTGTCTTACTTTGTTACAAGTTAGCAGCTCTGTGATGAAACTACTTTAAGTCACGACTAGGGATAAGTGAACACAATAGAGTTACGCCCTTTTATGTAACCAATTGCGACGAGCAGAGTTAAACGCCTACTCAGTTCGCACGGAAACTAATTGCCTTATTTAGTTATAAGTACTTTGTATTGGGAGAATCCGAGAGATTCGATGAAGACTTTAGCGCAAGCATTGTTGCTTATTTATTGCATAGCTGCAGCATCGCTTTTAAAAGCAATGATCTACTTTTGGTTCATTCTGGTGATTTATTATGAGCTGGTCATTACGCCCTTCCGCCGTGAGCAGAAAGATTGCAGCGAACGTGTCAAACAGTAAGAAAGTGGGTGACCTTCCAGTTCGTAAATTCAGAAATTTTAGACGGATTTTTATGGATGGTATATCACTTTCGCTTAACCTGCACAGAAACGTAGAGATGGTGTCGGATGTAATCCAACTTGCATGGGTATCACTAGTCAACCTAGCAATGTACGGAGATATCAAAACTTTGGCGAAATTCTTCTTCACACTATGCATATGCACCTATTGTGGGAAATTTATCACCGTACCTTGGTTAGCATCATTAGGTATGTCCTTGTTTGTGTAAATCATGCTCAGATTTTAAAATGGATCAAAATGATGCATAAACTGCTCAACGGAAAAGAACCTTTTGCATATAATGTGCCCCTATGGTTCTATAAAAAGTAAACAGCAGCAGGCAACGCTCCAACGTCACATGTAGTTCGCACTGTGCTCATAGTAGTCTGAATTTATCGTCCGCTCTTCCTTAACCACGAGCACTTGTTCCATTACTGTCGCTTCTAAAAATGCAACGTGTGGATGCCGGTTTCCTTATATTCACTGTAACTACTTAGCTACGCTTTAATAGTTCGCAGCCAACAGAAGCAGAGCGAGTAGCTTATCGCCTTCAATAAAACCTTGAAGATAAAGTGGAGCTTGAAAATGGGATGCTTTGTAAATGGAGCTATTCATGACAAATGCACTCAAGCTTACTTTAATAATAAATTTAAACGCTAGCTGCCTTATGGCGGACTCTTACACTTTCATTTATCTTCCTGTAACAGGGTACTGCTAACCCTTGTATTGGTCAGATAAATCCGCAATCATTAAAACAAAGCCATAAGTATTGGTAGGTTGAGTATTTTATTATCAAGAGACAGGTGAAGCTGAACTTACAAAAGAGTTACACGAAGCTATTCAGAATTGACAGAGTACTGACTGTCTCTGCTATACGCTGAAGACGGAGCGTGTCATCTAATCTGAAAGCTTCGTGTAGCACTGTTGCAGACATTTATTGAAGACGAGGCAAAAGTAATCCTAAAACCGCTTTCAAATAAACAAGGTTCATATCTGTCCGACGTGTTGAGTTCGTATATGTTGTGAATAGTTAACCTTCCAACTGCTATTTCGAATACGTAATTTCTTTTAACTGGTCCGAACAATTGCATAGACTTTTCGTATGGATTTGGCCTACATGAAAGTAAAAGGCTTTATTAGTACTCACGAAAAACATACTCGTTGCTTTCCAGGCATCCGCAACTCGCCCTCAGCGAAATAGAATTGCGTATGACTTCATCTTTTTCACTTAAGACGAGGCACGGACGTCTCGCAAGCTTCGAGTATGTTTTTCATGGTTACAAATGAGACTTCTCACTTTTGAACTGGCCAAACTGGTACGAAAGGTCGATGGCACCTAACCACTATCAGTACGGCAAGTGACGATGTCATGCCAAAAGAAGAAGAATATTAATAAGCTTAAAACGCTTTTCGTGGTGACGAAAAATTGAATAATCTCTATGTACGTCGTGCGCGCTTCAGCGCTATCATATAGTGGAATCAAATCATGTGTTACTTCAGGAGTTATTGGTTTGTTTACTGTTCCGTTTGCGTACAAGCAGTATAGAACTGAGATCTGTGCAGCTGGTCAATCAATGAATGGCTGCTTGAAAGCCATTGGGTCGCTTATGGGAAGTCAAGTAATTCGCTTGACCGAAGGGGTATTCCGAAGCCTAAAGAAGACGGTAAGAACAGAAGAGCCGTTTAAAGTGTTTTCACGATCCTTTTCTTCAGATAACATGCGCTTAGACCGATTGAACTGGCAAGTGGCTGAAGGTAACCTGTAAATAATTAGCCGTCTCCAAACTGCAAGTCCTGAAGCAGCATATTAATGACCAGTCGATCGAATATGGTTAGGTTTTTTAGCACTATCGATCGACTGGTCATTCTATTGCACCGGAGAACAAATAAGCGCTTCTGTGAGCTTCCATTTAAATTTACTTGTTTCAGTGGTTGATAATAAACTAGCAATAAGTTTTATTCAGGCTGAGCTTTGCAACCTTGACTTCAAATTTTGACGAGTTCACAAACGCCAAAATTGTAAATATTGTTTTGACAAACTTCTCGCGGTCAAATACTCAAATGTCAATATGGTTTCAAATCGCTTCGAAATTGAAGAAACCTGTTCATCAAGCAAAAGTTTGAGAAAACAAATGAATCCACCATTCAAGTTCCAGTTCGATAGAAAATGAAGAATTTCAGCAAGCGTCATTTGAACGGCTATTCTGAATCGAAAATAAGTGTCCGTTGAGTACTTTGCTCAAGACCTGTGACGGCATTAACGCTTGGAATGGAATTTTGTGTTTAAGCATGATGGGCGGCCCACTTGAAAACTCCTGCCGATTCGTAATCGCTGTCGCTTAAAATACTAGAACTTTCCATAAAGTTCCTATTGTTTAAAGCTCTCCATTGCCTGAAACCTAATTCTACCAATTTGTTTTAACAAACTTCAGCTCCTCACTTTTGGAGTGGTTATGATGCACTTTCTTACCTAAAGAAACAGAGTTCTATGCTTCACACAAAATTTCACATGTTTTTCGTTTTGTGTTGTACCTGCGCTAGCCGCTGGACGTGGCCCCTGCTGAGCACAACAACACGAGCCATACATGATCTGAGCTTAGGACGACCCATAGCGCTATCAGACTGAAGGTCACCCTGCCTTAACACATTGCCCCCTTGAGCTACTATCCTGTCATGAGTCATTGTCTCCCTTCGGTCATTCACCTTAATAGAGAGTTATGGCTTCCTATATACGTAAATGGCTGAGGCGGTGGTAGACGAAGTGGTTGTGTTTCTGGTAAGGTGAGACGAACAGCGTCACATGGTTAGAGTTGAGGACAGTGCACGTATATGAAAAAATACTATCCCTAACGTTTGTAATCCTTACATTTCGTCAAAATAAAAGCACATATGTCAAACGGGCTAATATTGACTTTTAAGTAAGAAAACCAACGTGCCGCTTAGGGAAGCCACAGAAATATCTTTCTGCTTATTATTAACACCTACCTTATTCAACATGTTCACTGTCTGAGACCTGAACTCCGTAGAAAAACCAGAGGAACAGTTTGGGCGCAAAGGCTTCGATCAACGCGAATAATGAAGAGTGCAAACAGTTCGTAGTAATCGAAATGGAACTATTCGAGATAGCTGTAACGCAGAGCAGTTGGCTCCAACTAGCATTGGTCATTTTGCCAAAAACTTTTAATAAACTCGTCTGAACGGAATTAAGTTTCTTTTTTCTTCATTTTAAAAGACCCCAACTTATGTTGGAATTCCTATGGCTACGTGCATGCCTCTTTAACATATCAATTTTTCCTGTAATACACATTATGATTGCAAACACTGCCGATGACGGGAACGGTGGATTCCTGAAAGCACTGAACCTTGAATGTATATTTCGATAATCTTTCACTGAACGGGCAAATACCGTGAAACCATCACGCAGACACGCATGTCCGTTAAGGGAAGTCTGATCTTCAATGGTAAGTCCTCATTGTTTCACATGTAAAGATATTTAAAGATGCATATACTTAACGTGCGGAAGCATTTACCCTTAAAAACCCTTAGAAGAACAGCTGCACAGTTATCAGAATATTAATGAAAAAAGAATGACCCACCAAATCATTTTCGAAAAAGCTTTCTGCTATTGAACAGCCGCCGTATTTGCTCTTTCCATCATAGATTTAAAACCAACTAAAGCATCAGAAGAAACTTAATGCACTTAGCTTGAATCTATGTTCAAACAGTACATGGAATCCTACTCCTCAACCGCGCGACCCAAATTGCATCTACCTCTGCTGAAAGTGGGAGAGTGGTCCTGAAAGCTTTGGAGAACCTTTTTCTAGTTAACCGTTTATGACAAATGGGGTATCCGTAACAATTTATCCACGAGGAACCATTAACATAATGATTGCTCCGAAAGCTCGGGTTGCCTCTACGAGCAAATTCATAAGCACATATAAAATACTGAAGATAAATAGAAGCTGCTGTCTTTGGCAGACTGACAGTCATGTAGGAAAGGTCACGGAAAATCTCCCAGGCTTTCCTGAGACACACCTTATTAAAGAAGCAGACAATCAACGACTAACCTGCGCATCAATAGTCAAAGTTAGCTTTAAACTTGACCACAGCTGCAACGAATGCTGTCTCAATTGACATTTGATTTGACAGGACGCAGCCACCTGTCATCAGGTGGCTGCATTCTGTCAAATGTCAAACCACATACCTGTACCATTGCCTCAATCGATGGAAGACTACTTTCAAAAAGAATACCCATTTTCTCAAAGGTAAATATCGTTTTCTTGTAAATGCTTTACTTTTCTAGGGTGACTTGTTCACAATGTCCAAGCGACGTTTCGAGGTGTGACTGTTGCTGCTACAGAACAGCAATCAAGTAAATCAGGTTCCCTTAATTTTTAAAACGATTTTATTTCAGTGTACCCAAAGACAACCTGTCAACTTTACGCTTAAGATGATGACTCAGCCTTGGCATCAAGCACAAACATAAAAAGCAATAACTTCTATTATACGAAAACTTCGTTGGCATATTCAACAGCGAAAGCGCGTAGCATATACAAGTAAATCGTTCATAGGTCCCATGAAACATTTTTTGGTTCAGAACTGTTAGATAACGATTGCTTTCTGACCTCTTATAGAGTACTACTATACCTTTGTTGACATGGAACTGAAAGAGTGATTTGTTTAGTGCAATGACCATTTCTCCATCGTGCTTAACTTCATATGCGAATTAAAAGGAAGTTAAAGTTTCAGTTTCTTACGCTTCTGTGACTATAAATCTGCCGCTTTCAATTCAGTAAATAAAGTTGCGTTTGAGACTTAAACGCAATTTTTAAGACGTATGTCATTTCGTATGTACGGAAACACTTGCTTTCTGGCAGCCACTGCGTTAACATTTCGGATAGAGAATGCGTCGACTATGCTATTACCATATCTTGGCCTTTAACATCACGCTGACGACGGGACAAGGTCAGTCCCGAAAGCTTCGATATATTGTTCGTGCCGATTAAAAGTTCTTACTCTTCTTCGCACCAACCACACAAAACAGGAATAAAGCCGTAAGTAGTAACATCATCTTGTCTTCAAAGTACAAAAAAATAAAATGCTAGAAGGAGCAACACACCAAAAGCAAGCTCCTTCAACCCACATGAATTCATAAACTTTATTCCACAACCAATCGGCCCAGAGCTAAATCTATACCAACGGCAGTTTCAAAATGGTGCGTAGACAGCGACTTAGGTAAGAACGCCACGAAGCATACCTGGAAGCTACTGACTTATGAGAATCCTGAACTTTGCGAAGATATCAAATCGAGTAGAGCGCTGTCTGTCACTGCGGGACAGCAACCGCTCAAGATGGAACAACACAATGCATGTCAAAAGCGCAAATAACTCTTTTAATAGTAAGCAGGTTACAAAACCAACTGAACATACTCTAACTCAAAATTCTAAAAAAGAACCAACAAACATGATAGAATAAAAGTAATGCAAGGCATCGCTGCAAGCAGAGTACCGTAATTTGAAGCAACAGAAAAACTTTTAAACTTTCGTGCGCGCTAAAAAACAAAAGAAGAATTAACTAAGCACAAGTATGGAAAGCACCCTTCTCGTCTGGCTGTAATGAAGAGTCAAAGGAGTGTACAACAATTTATGAGAACTGCGAAGCATTTTACCTATGCAAATGAAGATAGCTGAACCAAGCTTTTCTGGCTATCAAAATTCGCTAGCAGAGAAATCCGCCATGTTCACTGTTCTGGACACGGCTAGTGAGTTTCGTGCTAGTTGCAAAATAATCAACAGACTTCACGAAACTATTAATAATAACAACGGATAGGCGTGATGGCCATTGTACAAACCAAGAGGAATATTTGGGACTTTCCCGCAACGCCTACACAGATTGTTTACGTATTCACTGACAGGCGGTCCATCGTTTTGATTGACACATGCTCAACAAACATTTGCGGTCTTTTGGCACGCGGTCGATCATTTGTACTGGATCCTTTTTTAGTTTCCCTCCGCTCTACCTTTGATCTGACAGGTAATCGATCACTTAGACGTGACCTTTTTGTAATGCGTATTATTGGCCTATCCTCCTTTTGGTATATACAGTGGGCGCTGAGCAGTTGCATTTGATTTTACCGGACGATATGAATCTGAAAGAGCTCATAAGAACCATCACTAACGAAGAAGCGGCGGCTGCGCTGCTTCGGGAATCAGGCACGATGCACCGGGAAAGAACCTGAATCTCTTGTGGTGAACAGATGCAGCTGAAGAGCATGTGACATGTTCGCACATGTACGTCATTTCGCTTAACACTGCGTTTCAAAGAACGTATCCATAACGTCAAGTGAGGATTGCCTGTATCTGCGCAGAAGAAAAGACGTTCGTAACAACTGGCTTTGGAAGAGTTAAGTCACAGCTGATGAATCAGTTCGAGCAGTCATGACAGTACTACTGTCTTCGTTACTCAGCAATGGAGCAAATATGCATATTTGCTTCTGATACCTTTTTTAAAATGAATGTATAGTTGTCACTTTCCTTTCAATCTTTAATTCTGGAACTGCTTTGGGTCGCTGTCAAAAGTTTGTTATTTTGCCTACCACGAATGCGACGCTGGAACGCAACCAATGTTACGAACAATTACTACCGCAAGTATGTTCAACATACGTAATCAAGCAGAGCTACTACGCTCAAAGAAAAACAAAGAAATTCGAAAAATAATCTCATATACGTTTAACTGGAAACTTTACATGGAATACCGCTTGCAGAGAAAAAAAGCAAGCAAGAAAAGCAAGCCGTTACCCTAACTCCATTAGTTCGCTGCAGATCATGCAATGGGACAATGAACCACGTGATCGCACTCTCATACATGCTATAAACCAGAAAACGGAAAAAGATGGTAACCCGAGTGAATACCTGAGCGTTTAGAGTGGGCAAGTCTAATAGCCTTTTCTGGGCTTAAACGAATGCTACAGAACTCATTGCACTTACTCGAAAGTACACACCACACAACTGGCGGCTAAGTAAGCTTGCGCTGGAGTACAACGAATAGGCGAGCATTCGATAAACGTACTTAAGTTTGAAGATCTGGACGAACCTTATTTCGAAAGATAAGTGATAGCTTGACAGCTTATTTTCAGAAAGAGCCGCTTTTATTTTCGCTTCCAGAACACCGGTGCTCCCGCCCTCAGCGTCCTCCTTTTGTGTTTGAGGCAGGATCGGACGTGCTTCGAAAGGTGTGTACAGCTCTTCGTAAACAGACTAACAACTTGCGTACAGCCGTTAGTAACCACTGCATTTTCACGTAGATGATAAATCACTACCATCAAAGCAAAGAAAGGCATTCACAACTCTTCAGCCTTCCACAAATAGAACAATCGCCATGTTGCCAACTGGACGAAAAACACGTGCAATAGACCCGCCTTATTGTTGCACGTGGGCGGAGTATCTTGAGCATTCTGAGACAGATTCGCAGGAAAGGCTTCTGCAACAAGCTTGAAGACCGAACAAAAAAGCACAGAACAGTATTAAGGACCCCGCCAACTATGAATTCCAAAATTCGCTGAAGTGACCTGCAGACAATGATGACACAAACTACTCAGGAGAGGTAGAGCAACAACTACAGGAACTGAAAAGTTTGCGGAAATTGTTCAGTACGCACTGTGGCATCTAGCAAAAACAAATGTTGAATACTGGTCAATAAAACTCATAGAAGAATAAACCAAATACAGTGAAACCTCGTTTTCCGAACTTTGGATTACCCGAACTAGCCTAGGAGAGCAATAGAGCTACACTATGAACGACTGACGTTCAAGCTGTGGCACCATCGCTTCCTGAATGGAACTATTTTGTTTCTCTGGTATGCTAAGTTCAAGCTGCTGTTGCTTTCTAAATCTAAAAAGTAGTACCCAAACAAATTATTCAAAAACATGGAACAATTTGGCATATAACCAGTAAAACGGTTAGCAAGTTACACGGTTTAAAATCGTTAGATCACTGTGCGCTACCGTTGTGGTGGCTCCGTAGTTGGGCTGCAGTCATACGTTCGGTTATTGTCGGCCTATTTTTTCAAATCAATACAAACATAAACCTTCACTTCGTGTGTTTGTTCTACTGCTTTTCTAAAACTCCAGATTACATTTTTCCTAACGAAAATTGCGATAATGGAAACACACAGATCCATTACGTAGTCTCCTATGCTCAGAATATTTCGAATAGGTGTGACAGTAATCACAGTACCTGCAAATCACTTAGCCTACCGTTATCTGAATTTTTCGTTATACGAACGACCCCTTGGCAAATAAAGTTCGGTTAACGAAGCTTCACTGCATACAAAATGATACCAACGATTTAATCGTCCAGTTAAGCGAAAAGCATTTCTTTTCTTTTAACGGGACGATCAAATTGTTGAATCTATTTGAAAAAAACCTCTTTTTCTCCCATTAGGAGACAATTGAATTCAAACATACATGCACATACTAACAGCTAAACAAAAAGGCAAAACACCAGTATAGTGAATAACAAGAAAAATCACCCTCGCCAAACAGTTGCAATTTATTGGTAGAAAGAAATTTCAGACTTTTCGTCGGAATTACGGAACTCTGAAAAAAGTCTATGAAATGTTAGAAGGAAAACAGAAACAATACCTTCAAAAGTAACCGGAAAGCTAGAATAGATGAATTGCAAAGATGTATGCACCAAACATATGCATTTCTAACTGCTCTGTTAAATGCACCGCAAAGTAGGCAGCATCCAAGAGACAACAACGTATGAGGTACTCATCCACGTCAACTAAAAGCTTCACATCAATCTCAGTCAAGACAACTTGATGGTACAACTTGCTTCCAAGGCTTTCTCTTTTTTCTTAATAGCAACGGAAATCTGATATGGATCGACTTTCGAAAGAATCGTTTTGACCTTTGCGCTGACGTTCTTTACCCAAGAACTTGCTGACTATACAATGTGCTTGACTGATAACGTGGAATTTTTGAACTGAAATGTACAACACTTCTGAATTCAGCAGATTAACAAAGGAAAGATTATCTTATTGTAAGTTAAGACATCATTAATCGCACAAGCACATCGACAGCACGTACTTATGGCGCGATCCACCGGATCGTAGTCGTCAAAAGAGACGACAGCATACCCACGTCTTTTGCCGGTTGTAGGGTCAATCATTATTGTCACCTCTGTAACATTGCCAAAACGAGAAAAGTATTCTTCCAGCTTTTCGGGATCGTGCTGTTGCACGATGCCTCTGACGAAAATCCTATTCGTCGCAACGGGACCTGACGTCTCATCCAAAACCTTGGAAAAAAACATTAAATACATAAGCAGTATAAAAACAATCAGCTTACCTCCTTGGGCAATGCTCTCCTTGGATCCACCATTCGTCCACCAACGAAATGCGGACGCGAATTCATTGCCGTATCAACCATTTCAGCATTAGAAAAGGTGACGAAACCAAAACCGCGCGATTCCTTTGTCACCGCATGGCGCAATATTTTGCACTCAATTACCTTCCCAAACTGCGAATAGAAGTTCAACAGTGCTTCGGTTGTGGTTGTAGGAGAAAGATTGCCAATGAATAGTTTGCAATTATGCATATGGCGCGCCTACAAATGACTTTCAATAACCTGCGCCCGCAATAACACAGAAATATAGTTATAGCGTAAAATATGTTTTTACAAAACCGGTGCTTTCCATTTCTATGCTCTGCGAGCTTATCGAACAGCGAAACTGTGTGGAGAAATATTGAGGCATAACTACCGTCAGCAATGCACCTGCAAACCTATTTGCAAGACTTCATGTACTTCGTTCGCAAAGAATTGACTTCTCAAGCAAGTCAGGTTTCAAATCGGCAAGTAAAATATATCCAGACACGTGGAACCTTCGATATAGATAGCAACAACATTCTTCACTGTCGTAGACACGATGGCAGCAAGTAGGACTACACGCATAACCGTTGTTGAATCCGCGGCTGTTTCAGATACTACATGTTTATCTGATCCGTTTAGTTTTATCAGACTCTAAGTCATTATAATCTGACGACGAAACGAATGCGCCATTCTGTAATATGCAATGCGTTATTGCGCTTTTCACTTTTGCCAGTCTTGTTGGCATAGGAAGTTGTGGAACTAAGCCTTAGGCTTGTTATAAAGTTAGGGTCCGAATAACGACTGATCGGCAGCATTTGCTGATACGAAAGGGCATCTTGCTCCTGTTGACAGACGACTAGTTTCGTTCACGGGATGGCGCGCCAAGCGATATGCGAATAGGAAGACATTATGATAGCATGGCGTGAAAACGACTACCCTACCAGGCTAGGCACGTCCAAAAAACAACGATGGATAAATCTGCCGATAAGGACCTGCCGAAATAACGGAGATTGTCAGTGCTTCTACCCTGCTGAACACTCGCATAAGGTAAGACGATCAAAAGTTTAGGAAAACGCTTAAGTTCATGGTTTACTCCCAAAAGCTCAGCATTCCACGATCCATCTTAGAAACGATAGCCTTAAGGCGTGATTTATGAAGGCTGACTTGACGGGGCCGAACAAACGCACAAGGGCAGACTGTGAACAATGGACTAGTGGAATATCACGGAAAGGGCGACCCTCGGGTTAACCAACTTTCCTGTAGTTGTTCGCACGACCCACTAATGAAGGCAATATGTCACCGAAGAGTGTTTCACGTTCGAAAGATCAAAGCACCGCCCTATATTCCGAGTAAACGATCGTTTATGTCAGCGAAGTGTGAACGATCCGGAATTAAGCACAGACTGGTTGCTGCGTAGCATAGGCGTGACCCCGTGACGAGCCTACTTCAACACCGCAGGCGTTACCCAAAACGCTAACAACCGTAAAGTGTACTCTGAAAAACCCGTTCTATAATAAAATTGTTTCAATGGAAAAAGCATGCAAAGGACAAACGCAAGCATAAATTACTGAAAATAAAGAATTAGGATTTTCTGCAATGGGAAACAATCAATGCTAAAAGTATTAAAAGCAGCGGTTGTCGCGGACCCATTCTAATAACATGTACTCGTCGCCAGTCGAAAATGGACATGCAAGTTTTCAGTATCGATGTTTGCAACGAGCCACACCACAACAGCAAATGTGAACAGCTAAAGCGGTATTCGACAAATTGCGCTAAGACAAAGCCTTATACATAAATCTCATTCTTCGCAAAATGCGCTGCTTCACCGTAACACTAACTTTTGAGTCTCTTCCTAAACAGACTGCTCGTACAGTAACAAAAAAGACGCAATTGCTTATGCAGTACACAGAGCCAGCGATGGATTAGAAAAAGGCTAGACTATGGTTAATGCGTCGCTTTTCTGCCAGTTTGTCAGATTAAATTAGGACGAAAACATAGAATCTGTACTATTCAAAACTGTTAATGATAATAAAGCGCAGTTTACCGTACGCTAAGTGAAACTTACTAAAACTGTACGAAATGGAACTAAGCTCATTAGCAATAATTCAGCTCACAGAGAGAACCTGAAGCTACGTTCATTCACTCGGGTAAAACCATAGCAATGCAAACAGCATTCACGTTTTGCGTATTCACTTCAAAACAATGAAGAAACGAGACACTACGTTGAACAATATACACAATAACGAATAATACATAATTCGTAAATTTAGCATAACCCATTTCGGGCTTAACATCTTTGCTACAAATGTACCAAAATTAAGAACATGAACAATTGCAGCTTGCCAGACTGAATTTGAAAATAAGTGTGAACGTTCATCACTCACCTGCTTTCCATTGAGGAAGGATTGCTAGGAAGCAACGGTGAGGAACAGTCATCCTGCGTTCAAACAGTAAGGAAGATGCCGCGTCTCATTTTCAAGGCATACACAAATTAGTCAACAGCGCCCAAGTAGCACAACTCCAAGTCAGCATCAACGTTTATTGCATATCATAGGCAATAGGAACTTCCATCAAAACGAAATGAAAATCAATGTTATTCAACACTTCATGGCGTAGACTTAATCAAGTCTAAATACGCCAGTAAGAGGTGCAATCCATTTTCGTGTTTCAGGCGTATGAACCATGAACAGTCTGCTTCTACTGATCATTGGTGCCTTAGGAAATAACATAGCTCCCATTCTTACTAGTACATTTGAACCTTCGCAAGTACCACAGCGCAATATTCACTTGAACATGCGCTGTAGACAACGAGTAGGTTTCAAGAAAGTATCACCTATGCATTACCAACATAATTAAGGAGAGATGAAACGTACAATGAATTCTACGTTTGCGAAGAAATCTAATGAGTGTTACAGTTGCGCCTATACGTTTTCGATCTACGTTCCACTACTTCGTAGAAGGGACTCTACTTCAGCGCTGCACGCCCAGGAAGACATTATCGAACACTCAGTTCAAAGTGCACCTGGGTAAAGATGTAAACCTGTCCATATGTCCCTATCCATCACTGTGATGGCCACGCCGTAAGCTACTGAACTGCAAGAAGAAGATTATTCCGACTACATGAAGTTGTGCGATGTCGACAGTAGTCAGCTCTTAGCAGAAATGAGACAAAAGCCTAAGAGCAGTACGGCCAACAGAAATGCACAACTGTATTTGCGGAATAGTAACAAAACCATTGGCCACCACCCTGCCTATTCATCAATGCTTATTGATATTGCTAGTACTCAATATTGTCAGTAGCCCATTACGCAAGTTCCCGCGACATTGCCTTGACGTAAACAATCCTGTTCTGGATTGGAAGGCGACCGTCGACTGGACGCTAAGGAACCTGACTTTACTGATTCAGAACTTCTTCTAAGCAGTTTCGCCAAAGACAAACTACTTGCGAAGAATAATTACTGTATGAACAACGTTTAAAGAAACACAATTCCAGATGCAGACTCAGTAAGCCTGATGAAGACTTAGGGAAAGGACCAGACCAGTGAATGCAGAAAAGCGAAATGACACCGAGGATACTAGAACGCAGGTGAATTTACCTCTGGTATTTCTTTTATTAATCTTGCCACACGGATTATGACTTTTTCTGAAACTTCCAAAAGAAAACTAAACGTTAAAGCCACCAGGTAGTTCTTACAGTTTGAATTTGTCCACCCTCTACTTAACACATCAAGCCAACATATGGATCCCGAATAAGCATGCCTACGGATGCACTGTACCAAACACGGACTACTCTAAAGTTGTCTTCTACCACGTAGCAGAAAAACTGTATATTAATACTGAATACTTTAGCCCATGTGAAAACGACTGACCCAAAACAGACGCTCACCTTTTCATGCACTGAATTGCTGCTGTGCAGTTCAGTAACTGATCCACTCATTTTCAGTTATTACACCAATGGTGTTGAAAACTAAAACTATTAATATTCTCATGTATAGTCATTGAAAACGTAAGATTTCGTAACGGATGCAGACGTGTTTATGCTATGTTACGGAAGGCAACGCCGTTATATAATCGAACTGAAGCTTTACTGAACGAAGCTAAACACTGCGTTTTGATGACTCATTAAAACGCTGACGACAGGGCAGGTCGCGTCCCGAAAGCTTTGCTGAATAAAGCTTCAGTTCGATTTAAAGTACGAAGATGCATTAACCGTTGACTACAACATAAGCATCGCGTCAAAACGCGGCGCATCTAAAAGTACTTAACGATCTCCTACTACGGATGCGACCTTTTACGTGACCGTTGAAGTCATCTGACGAAGCCTTCGGGATACCGATAATCCCGCTATCAGACGTTGACGATGCGGCAAGGCATCCTGAAAGCTTCGTCAGTAAACTTTCGTAACCGTTGGACTGGTCGCCTGGTTGACGTAATCAATAAACCTCGGAATGGTGGCAAGAGCTCACCATTCTGAAGTCCCGCCTTTCAAAAAATGTGACTTAAACTTGGACGACTTGGGCTGGGGCTTCCATTCAAAATACTTTTGCATCACTGCACGTTCTCCTTACGGTCGGCGTGTGGTTCACATCAGTGCAATCTTCAGCCCCAAAGGCGGGAATCATTCCTGAGAAAAAATCACATTCCAACGGGAATTAGCGAAAAAATCAATTTGTATAATCACCTAGTTCAAGTACAGCAGAGCACAGAGAATGTCGGCATCGGCTAACTTGACCTTTCTATTCGAACTGACCGGGGCGTCTTTTGCGCGCGGAATGAACTTCACTTTCCTGAAACGAACATAATTCATGGCTGAACTAGTTTCCAACACTTGCGTCCTAAGCACTAAGTTTTAAAACTCTTGATCGATAGTCGGCTTTGTCTTCGAGGTCAACATAAGGAATTGAACGTCGTACTTCATTTAGCCCCAAAAAAGGCAAGTTCTTTTTTCGCTCTTCTTATTTCCAGATCTTGTCCTGCTGCTAAGCTTTACAGTCTGATACGCAAAATGCAGCCTTAGTTCTTTTAGTCCTGTGCTTCCAAAACCCATTATTTTTTGCCACATGATATTACAACTTATTACTCAGGGAGCTCCCGAACATAGCTGACGACGGAACAAGCGCATTACCGAAACGCGCGAAAAATTTCATCCCGTAATCTCTTTAACAGTTTGCTCAGCAGAGGGCACTTGTGTAGTTTAATTACAGACATCCACGAAAAGGGGAAGAGAACAAAAAATATCCATCCCCTTTAAAGGACATTTCATGTACAGCAACATTTGCATATTACACTGAAACGTCTTCAGCTATTTGAAAGCTGCCTATTCTTGGCGATTAAAGCATGGATGTAGCGTGAACATGGGATGGTAGAAACCGACGACGATCGATGAAGGAAACAGCAGACTATGTGATCCTGCAGTACCAGGAGGCTATCCCAGGAGCGAGGGCCAGCCAAGAGGGTGATCGAAACTCTATATGAGGAAAGCAGTGGAGAAACTGCAAAATGAATACGTTATACTACCATGTCCAACGCATCGTTGGCGCGCTCTCTCTTTCCGCCACAGATTTTTATCACGCACGTTCTTCTGCGCTCGCAAAGCAGACAGACACTACGCACGCCTGTGATTCACCAATGCTTTCTGCACAAAGCATAATGTCCCAGACATACATTCCAGCATGCATTAATTCTGGTTCGGCACTCTTCGCGTAATGAATGGAATTTGTCCAGACGAAAGAAACATTTGAATTTAAATTCTCCACTTCGACAAAGGATGCACATCGAGCGGGCGATGACGAAATACGTAATGCAAAACAAGCCGTCACAAATTTACATTAGAAGTGTGTGTTTTTACACTTTTTGTAACCACCATTCTGGGAAGATAAGCGCTCAAAACCTCAGTAGTGGATTGTAACCGAAGTATTGCTGTACAACATCTAATAACTACCGACTGCTCGTATTCGACGGCGGTAAACTTGTTTGCATTTGATCAATGCGAAGAAAGCGCCTTCAAACAGCGGGTTTTGTTGGCAACGATAACAACGGGCAAAGAACAGAACGGGGCTTTAGGAACGAGTCGCTACTGCGCGGAAATCGGAACATTTCCACGTTATACAAACAAATAGGAAAAATCAATCTGGATTCCTTGTAACGGACGTCTACGTTACAAGACTGACGTTCACGGTGATGTCCCTCTAATGACACGTAAAACATACATTCGTATAGCAGTGTTCGGAGCTTTCAGGACCTCTGTCAACCTCTTACGCTGGCAACAGGAGCTGCAGGTCCCAAAACCTCTGAAAACCAGTATATTATTATATTTTTTGCATATCATTAAACAGATATCGCCGTAAACATCAGAGACGAGAAGATAGTACACATAACATCTTAACTTCAAATAAAACTGAACTACATTGTAACTTCACGCTTTGTTGTTAGCTTTGACGTACAGCTACGACGCCAGACTTGGATGGCCTTACATGTCGCTATTCTCACAATGTACAGTCTTCTGCGGTTCACAAGAAGCTTCCTCTTGCTGCTTTGTTACTATCCTTTTTCTTGCAAAAGCTGCTTGTATGCTATTAAGCTCGGTCGAACCCTATCGTAAATATCCCCATACGTTAAGCGTTACAATCACTGACTTGAAGTTATTGAGTTTTCAGGTCTACTATTCTCACCATTAATAGACGTCTGCGATGTTCAAGCGTTCTCGAGTTTTCTAGTTTAACCGGTTCAACAACACCTTCGGGTTATTCAGCTGTTCAGTGGGGTAAGTACGTGCATGCATTCAGACAGACTTCAGTGTCGTGACGATCCTTATCTCGATGCCGTACAATGTCGAAGCTTACTTTATCTGCGGGGAAAACCGCGTACCAATCAACAACATAGCAGCGTATCATACGAACAATGCTTATACGAGGAACTGTGCATAACCTGGCCGTATATACCTAATGCTAATCGAAGCAAATTCGTCGTTTATGCCGAAGGTGAGAAACTTAGACGCAGTTCAGTACTGAGCAAGTATCAAAGGCTCAGAAAACAAGATATCGATGTCAGAAAAGCTCTATGCATAGCAGCTTAAGAAAATGATAAGCCATAGCGAAAGGCGGCAATTTCTTTACTGTGGCTCATCTCAAACTTTATTCCACCCGACCCCTTGCGATTCACTGCTTCAAAGGCTTTAACGCTAATCTATAATAATTAGCAGTAGGCGTCATTAGATTAGCATCACTACAAGCTCGAACCATCCACTTCACTCTCAAAAGTAGCAACGCTTTACGTTTTACCTATCGAAGTAGGGATTGTCACACTAAGGCAACGTAGTTGCACAGAACACTTAAAAGAAAAACATCATTGTGTGCACGCTAAAGGATCGAAGTCGCATCCTTGAATTACTCTAACAAAATTTTATTGAACTTTAAAACATTTACAGAGATTTACAGGGTGGGACCATCCCCACCTTACCTTGAATGTGCTCAAAGGCACTGCACCAGTCTGGAAAAATCATCTGTGAATAATACAAAGCCTATTTTTTACAAACTATCGAATATCTCATGTAATTTATTGAATATCGTGCTGAAAGCGAAAAGTAGAATGGATATAGAGCCCATTAATGCGCACAACTGAACGAACATTGAGCCGCGAATAACGTCTGATGCATTAAAGTAAAACCAGGTGTTCAACAATATAGAAGCTACAGTAGCTTGTATCTCTCTCTTCTTCAAGATCGAAAGTGGACTTCCGAATGCTCTGCGGTACCCGCGTTCATTGATCGCTAGCGCAAAGCACCTCAACGTCGGCACCTATTTTCCCCATTTCACCAGCGTCTCGTTGCCTTCAAGTGTTTACTGGACGACCACACTCCCTTATGTTCGCTCATTCTACTCTATGCGTTGACAACACTTATCCAATCCCTCAGACCTTTCCAGCTTGGAGAGCAAGTATCAGCTACGCATGCCCAAATAATACACTGGAAGCATTGTCGACTCGTCCCTGCGTCATTACTACCACACGAAGCCTGCAAAACCAATTCTTTAATTATCCCGGTTGAGAGACACTAGTCAGCAGGCATAGCTTCGGGAACGTTACGAATGTTGACAGTTTCATTTCTTTGCACATCCTCTATCTTAAAGCTATGAACACTCAGGGACACCTTTGCACTTCAAGCGATAAAACATTCAAGAAGACACCTGACCAGAAAGCTCAATTATAAACCCTCCCAGTTCTACCTCGTAAATCTTAAACAATCAATTAGGTTAAGCTTTTTTTCCTTTCCGTCAACCTAATAGCATTTCTGAACCTCAGGGCAGTCATCGTCCCACATCCGCTGCTCTGACCTCGCCACTGTCCCCCGGTGAGCTGATGGCCGACAGTGTTCTACCAACCACTGGAAAAATTTGTTGGGGAAAGACGGGTGATGATGCAGAGCTGTGCAACATAAAAACCATTGCTGATATCGGGTTGAACGACCGCCAACAATCACCTGCGCAACCTCCACACTAAAAAAAAATTGCGTGCCGGAGCCTACGCTTCATGTTGGTGACTCATTTCAGCTGCCAGGAAGACTTGAGATTGACGTGTTGGCACAACGTTGGTATTCATCTGCATTTCATTTTATTCTGCGCGCAGGCGTCCACTGTCAACTTTCTAAAGAGCATGCAGACTTTCCATCAACTCCTGAAACCCTTCTCCACCTGCAAATTCCATCACCACCCCTCCCGCGCTCCATCTGCTCTCCATGAGAAACACTGATCAGGCCATGTCGGTTACGCATCCCCCCGTCTGAGAAGTGCGTTCAGCCTAAGCCAAAATATAAGCCTTATGTTTAGGCTTAGGCTTAGGGAAGGGTAGAACAGGGCGGCCAGCAAAATTGCATTATGTCGGTGGGCCTTACAACCGATAAGACGCCGGCAATCTGACTGACTTCATCTTTAAAAATGAATCTTAGACTTAAGCGTCTGCAAGAACAGGTTCACAGCACCAGTATACTATAGGGGCAAACGGCAGATTTTGAAAACCTACTGGAAAGTAAGCGTTTCGAAGAAGCAGCCTGTCAAAATGTAGCCACAGTTGCTTGCATTAAAGGATAACAGTTTATCATTATAGAACTAAAAGATTAAACAGATTAACGGAACAGTAAAGAGGCAATGTTGCAGAGCTCATTTTCGAACGCGGCTCCTTTGCGCTCGAAATTCAAAAGAACGTCTCTCTCTTTTCATTGGAAAGCTTTACTACACCTAAACAGTAGGCAATGCTCACAATTAAACGGCAGCTGCTACAATAACAGACAGATAAACTCTCTGTAAAAACTGTTCATCGGATAATACTAAACATAATACCTTCGGAGTCAACAACTCAACTATTACGTCATTCTTCCCCATTTATTCGGTGGAAAGCGGGCCGATCCTTAGTTACCGACACTGCCGACTATCGGAAACATTAATTCTTTCAAAACAGAAAAAGAATGTTTGTTAAAGGCTCAGTTTCGATCAAGTTATATTTACCCGTTCACTTACTTGGAAAGCAGTCCCCGTTTCCGCCGATGGGTCTCCCGTTATCTGCAAAGTCAATCAATAAGACAAACAGTAACAAACGCAATTTATTGTCTGGTCGAAGAGCCACTTTGGCTAGCTAAGCTCTCTATGCCTGGTTCATCAACATCTCCACTTTGTCCATATTTTACCACTACTGCAGTATCTCTAACTGCTCTGGCAATGCTGTACTGTCTGTCACTCGTGACTGCAAGCTCCACGTCAACTGACTGTCTGTTTATTACGGAACTGCAAACTTCACTAAACCGACATATTTGAACAACGACGAGTGTCTTTACTAGGACGAAAACGAATATATGGCAAAAATATTTGCTCCCATATATAGAAAATGCATCTATGCTGTGTAGTACGTAAACTGATTTCTTTCGTTGCGACACTTAAGGATACCATGCGTTCTCTGCTGTTGGTCCCTTACATCTTAGATGGCTTGCCTTAAAACCTTGTACATGTTTCTACAGATCCTAAAAAGACATAAGGCCTCTACTGCAAACTCTCTAACGTACATCTTGAAGGATGATAACATACCTTAAGCAGAGAACAAGAAAGTGCCGCAGACATTACCAACGCCTCCAATCACCTCTAAAGGAACGCTGATACTTCAAAGTTTACTTACGCATGAACCAGAATTACCTCTGCGGACTTACCCCGCTATAACCACCTTGTGGCTGCGATTGCCACGGGCTTGGATCTACACAGACTACCGTGTTACAGCAAGAAACTGGTGTAGGCACTTACTTTGATTCCACGAGCTTCCTTGACTCCATGAATTTCCCCACTGGCCGCCAGGGCTACCATAGCCTCCCCAGTTATCCTGTGCGCCCCAGCCACCTCCACCAGACATTGGACTCGGCGCAGCCCAGCCTGAAAGCCAGCTTTTATCATTGCACTACCAAACAAGCACTTACCACGGCCATGGGGAATACCACCGCCGCCGTAAGGAATGCCCATGTCGGGACCACCTGGTGAACCATACGCACCACGCATCATGCCCCTTGACCTAGCCTCTCTTTGTTGTCTATCAACGTCCTGCTGCTGAATGCGCTTCATCTCCTCTTTGCTAAGAGCTTTTTTAACGTCACAACGTTTGCTATCAATCATATGAGATCTTTCAACTAGAACAGGCGAAAAGTCAATAAAGCGAAACGTTCCGAACAAGCAAGACTCACGAACTACGCGATCGACAGGATCGTAATCGTCAAAAGTTACAAAAGCAAACCCACGCTTTTTGCCTGTAGCCTGGTCAACCTTGATGTCAACTTCTACCACGGAACCATACTTGCTAAAGTAGTCCCGTAGCATTTCTTCAGTGTGTTCATCCTTGATGCCACTTATGTAAACTTTTTTAACAGAAACGTGCGCCTCAGGTTTGTTCATCACATCCTTTGGCATTGCGCGCTTTGGTTCTACTTCCTTGCCGTCAATTACGTGCGGACGCGACGCCATAGCCGCATTTACCATGTCCGGTTCGGCGTAGGTAACAAAACCAAATCCTCGCGAACGCTTAGTAACAGGATCACGCATCACAACGACGTCGGTTATGTCACCCCATTTGGAATAAAACTCTTTCAAATCTTCGTCGGTGGTTTTCAACGTGATGCCACCGATGAAGATTTTCCGATTCTGTTCCTCTTTCTGTAACGTTGACATCGGAAAAAGCAAGATGAGAAATTACAAACGTAACCAGCAACCACGGCATGCTAGATAAGATCTGAACAACGAATAGATACTTACTTCAACTCGAGCAGGCATCGATAATCAACCACAACTCCGCTATACAGCAAGAGAATTGCTGGTAACGGTAGCTGCTGCTTATGACATAACTGTCGCCTGCGAATCAGTTACGAGGAAAACAGAATTAGCGCTAGCGTGTTTGCATCTGCTCAATGTGCGCTACCGGATTAATGCTGTTAAATTAAATGCTTTTATTTTGTTCAGTCGTTTGCCTCCTAAGCAAATTTTTTTCGTACTTTACATCCGAGTCAGCGAAGTTGAAAAACAGCGCCAGGCAAGCTTCTTAAAAGCACGGCTTCTTTTTTCTGTTTATTTACTGAACAGTTTAGCACGTCAGAATTGCTCAGTCAGTATTTTAGAATATTCTAAAAAAATAAGAAGCTCGAGA
>KN538400.1:329830-419984 GCA_000797535.1 Trichuris suis | reverse complement strand
TTATATAGTCGGTGTCAGGCATAAAATAGAAAGATCACCCAAGACCTATTCTACACGGGTGATATTCCTGCGTCAGTTATGGCGAGTTCTGCTGTCCGTAACGCATGTTAATCAGCAAACCTTGTCGATCATTATAGAATCCAAAATTGTGAACGAAAGCGCATGGGCAACCTCACGTTCTGCTCCTTATTTGCCATTTAACACATTGAAGTTGTACGTTATCGTTCGTTATGGTTGATTAATGTGCAGTCTACGCTCACTAGTCGTTTGCTTGCATGAAGTACGCCTTCGGAATAACTGCAGGGACGTCGTACTTCACAGCCGTGAACTTTGGGAAATTGCACGATCGTCAATGTCTTCTAACAGGCAAACAGAACGGCGAGCTTGAAGTCCGTTGCTACAGAACTCTGCGCTCCATCGTTCGCTTAAGCGGTAAAAGGTTCTTTCGTTTTATTCACGAAGTTCAACAGCGCATAGAATATCGTAGTTTGTCTTACTTTTCTCTTTTTACGTAAAACTTGCATTGTTACCTTACCAGCATTCCTTGTTTAGAAACAGAAGATTGCCAAGTAAGATCATGCGGATTTTTTAAGGAAGGTGTTTGGGCACATTTTCGTGCATCGTCGATCAAGTTCTGGCAAATACTACCCGATCTGTCTTCCACTGTGATTAGTAAGCTATTTGTTAGTCACGGCAATGCATGATCACCCCAGATTGGCATTTTCACGTAAATTCTCCTTCTTGATGTGAACTATGACTTTTCTGTTGAAAGTATTCTTATATGTTTCCAACTTAACGTTTAGACCAAATACCAGCTCCCTACACTGGGTTTTGTGCCGCGTTCGTTTTTAACAGCGCGAGCGTTGGTGAGGAGGTGCTCATATTGCCCGAAGAAAGTGATGACTGGGCTGTTGTAACTGTTCACTGTCTGCAACAGCAATTAAGCTACAGTCTGAAAACCAGTGGTTCAGCCGTACTTACGAAACCCGTGGAATCGAACATTTTCTCTCTTCTGCCAATAGAGAATCACTCGACCAAGTTTAATAGCTTGTTCGTTCTACTTGGTACAGAATTTGGTTCCATCCAATTATGGGACGTCAGAAAGGAAGCTATAGTCTCGGAGACCCGAATTCACAAGGACATGGTTTCCGAACTCGACTTCTCGACAGAGCAGTCTGTAGGAGTTTCTTGTTCACCTGCGGATGGTGTATCCATATGGACAATAGACAAAGACGACTTCTGCATTCGACAAACCCGGTTTCTACCGAAACAACAGCCAGTCGTTACTCATGTACGCATTTTCCCCGGTGACGTGGATATGTTCATAGTAGCCGATAGAGGCGGTACGTTGGCCTCATTGTCTCTAACGTCTGGAGAAAAGAAGGATGTGCTCAACTTCCACCGCAAATCAGTAACCTGTCTTCAATTTGCACCGCGTGATTTTGGAGGTTGGCTTTTGCTGGTTTGTTCAAGCGACGGTGTTATTTCTTGTTGGCAGATAGACATGCCTTCAACCGATTCCTTATTAGCCCGTGGCAGTACCGCTGCGTTCATTTCGTCATAGAGTCCAAAGGCGCATTGCTTTTGGAAAATAATGTTCTTGTAACTTTACGTTCATTATCAAGGTGCATTAAAGCCACGTGCTGTCAAAAAATTATGAATACTGCGTAGTGCTTTACTAACAGATAAGTAGGCATTCTTGAAACGCCTGCGAAACCTATTCTACTACCTTTGCGCACCTGATCTAACCTATATCCGTCAAGGAAATAATTGGCTGTCATGAGGAAGCAACACCATTCTGCAAGCTGTGATGTGGCTGTACATTACAACGTTTGTGATTGCTGACGCTGAAGCCTAGGAAGGAAGAGTAGCCATTTCAAGAAAAATAAATCATTACCGTATCCCTTGGAAAGAACGCAGGTAGAAAAGATTTTAAAAAATGTACCTCACTGAAAATGAATTTATTTCACATCTTCTTGCGGAAACCTTGAACGAAAACAGTAATCATTTGGAGCACATCACTTTTGATTTCTTCCGGAACTGGTCTAAGTCCTAGTATAACAAAACGACAAAGCGATGCAACAACAGGCAAAGTATAAAACATTTTGCCTTCTCAGCTTATAATAGCTTACCGCAAATCCAATAGTAGAGATCCCATTCAGGATAGCCACCATTTACCAAATCGTCGTAGGTTGCTAGCTGATCGGGGCTCAGCTGGGAACCATAGGCGCTGAAGAAGTTTCTAAAACGAAGAACCGTCATGTATGACCGGCTGAAGAGGTCTACAGCAGCATCGCACCCTAGAAGAATGCCATTTTCAAGAATCCCTCTCTTCTTACTTTGATACAAAAGTCTTGCTCGTTTAACTTCCAAAGTTTCATCCTTTGGGACCGCCTTTCTTGTAGGGATGGTAAACTGCGCGCAGCTTTTCCACGAAGTTAAATTGACAAGTCGTGGGATTGCGCTCAAGATTTTTGATTGCATTTGTCGCTACGCATTCAAAGACAACTATCCGCACCTACAGTAGCCTGAACGATGGTTAGGATAACTTACGTTCGGTATTAGCTATGTTCGTTGAGCTTCCTGGCCTTGTCCGTTTGGCAGCTACGCTATTTGGCCTATGTATTGTTACTTATCGGCGTCAAAGCGTTGGATCAGTGAATACCGCGTTAAAAAAAATTTTAGGCTCTTCCATTAATCGCGTATTAACAGTCAATACTTCGTTGATTGCCACCACGTGGGCTACTCCTGAATTCCAAAGTGCTACGGAAGCAGGTGAAACGATGAAAAATACCCAAGCTGACCAACTGAAATAAGCTTCCCACTTTTACGCTCAGCATGGCAAAGTATGGTGCATACTGGAGACACGGTTGAAGCAGTTTTGACTGGCTGTAGTGTATGTGAAGACTTGAGGTGCGATGGCACTGTTGGTTATGGCGGCTCCCCGGACGAAACGGGTGAAACAACTCTGGACGCTCTGGTGATGCATGGGTACGTTAACGAGTGACGAATTAGTAGTCAAGCTATTTTAGTGAGTCCTATTACGTTTTTTTCAGTTTTCCTGTTCCGGTTGTTACCCTTTTCCCAAATGCTAGCACGCAGCGGCAAATCTAAAAGTGTACAGAATGATAAGGGCCGAAATCTGGTAGTCTTTCTGAAAGTAATTGCAGGAGTTCAGTAGTGTGTTGCATTGCCAGTACAAACCTAAGTCTAGACTTCCCTTTGTCGTTCCTTCAACCGTTGGAAGCATACTTGCTGAATTTTTGCGCCGCACCTTCCAGAATTGACACTGTTCCTCTTATAGCCCAACTGGAGAAATTGGTGCCGTCGCAGGACTGAAGCGAATTAGAAATGCTGTTCGAGTCGCTGCAGCAGTAATGAAATATACTACGCACAGTTTGATCGTTGGTGAAGCAGGTATGTACTTGAATTTCATAAATGTGAAGTACCGTATTACTTATGAATATCATGTTTGCTAAAACGTGTAGATATTTTCTTCTAAAATGGCTTCATTCGATTTGCGGTCAACATTCTGAGCAGCTAAACGGTGTGATGCATGTGAAGTCGATAGCTTTAATGTTACTAGTGAGACTAAGCTGTTGTCTTGGGGAGTTTCAGTTTCAAGATTCTAGAGCAGTAGTCCGCAAAAGGGGGCAACGTCGTCCCCTTTGAAGCGGTGGATGCCTAGAGGGTGCAGCGGGAGGCGGCGATAGAGGGCTAAAGAGTCAATGAAGGATTAGAGAAGTGCGTCTACTACGCAGAGTTCCACCCGTGGTCAGCGGTCAAGTCTGACCGCTGACTACGGGTGGAGGCCGAAACCCGTAAGCTCCGGCATCAATAAAATTTCGTTTCCTAAAAGGGATTCATTGTAAATAAGCTGACTTTAGGGTGGTTATCTTCAGCTGCCTGACATTAGGTTTCACCTGTTCACCCCACTTTGAACATTCCATCACTGACTTTAATTTTGGTGATTTTTAAACTTCAAACTTTCGTTCAATTTTTTCCTTTCTGGGTAATCGTATTTTTTAACTGGATATTCATATAATTTGCTTTTCTTTTTCTCCAGCTACGAAGTTTGCTGTCGAAATGGGTTTTGAAGAATCCGACCTTCACACTAAGGATTCCGTCGATATGTGGAAAGCTTGGACTGAGGCTCAGTGCCAGCCTAATTTTCGCAGAGTATGCTGTCCTTTTTCGATAACACTCTAACTTATGTCTTATGAAGGAAAGATGCCTTCTCAGATGACGTTTTCTCGAACTGTAACTGAAACATCCTTTTCTTGCACTGGTATTTCAATTATGCCTGTACTTTTTTCCTTAGGTACTTCTGAAACTTCGGGTAACCCTTCTTACATAAATAATAAATCTTTCTCCATTCATCCTGGTCTTCTGCAGTTTTTCGTAGTCCTCGCGACATGTGCCCACAAGTCCCCTGAATTCCCGATGTTCTCCATGCCATATCTTCCCATTTCTTTCCATGACCGTAATATGCTCTTCCCTTCTATTCTTCACGTGGTCCGCTTTCTTATCTCTCTCTTGTGACCGTTTCTTCAGCTATGTCCCTATGCATTCTTGATTTATTGAAAAACTAATTCTTTCGTAAGTTTCTTCAAAATTTTAATTAGAGACTGCTGTGACGACGATGGTTTACATTTTGTCTTTTGTTTTTGATAGAACGTCATACCTGACCCTACGCAACATTGTGGCCCTTATGAGCCGTTGCCAGACGGAGACAGGCGTAGGGGACCCCATCTCCCGTCGGTGCTGTCCCACGATACTATCGGAATGATAGCGTTGCATCGCGGAAACTTTAGCTTGGCAACATCGACCAACGGCGCCAGACATAAAGTGCCGGGGTAGGGTATATTGATTTTATTTTTTTGAAAATTAACCACTGCCTGTTTAGAAGAGTTGGCGATTCGCCAATTCCAGGAGCAGGCGGTTACGCCGACAACGAAATCGGCGCTGCTTGCGCTACCGGAGACGGGGACACTTTAATGAAAATGCTGCCCAGGTACGAGCAGCAATAATTTCAACTATATTCATGACAATCGTTCAGCTACCAAGCTGTAGAAAATATGCGCCAAGGAATGCATCCCAATGAAGCTGCTGCTGAAGCAATTGGTAGAATAGCAAGAAAATATGCGCACTTTAAGGGTGCAGTTATAGCGGTGAATAGGTATGGCACAGTAGGTGGAGCTTGCCACGGTTTCGACCGGTTTGGCTATTCTGTTAGAAGACAAGAACCTAATGAGGTTCAAGTTGTTGCAGTAACGTGCAGCTAGCAGTAAATCATGCTTTTATCTTCGCTAACGCGTTTCTGCTCCATAGTTATGATTTTTAAGTTTAGGGCTGAACTTTCCCGAATGGATTCCTTCGTTTCCACCGTCGTGCTGACGGTAGCAAGAACTCTATACAAGTTTATTGATTACCGCAATCTTTTTAACGACCCCTAAATAATGCATATGGAGGCCTAAAACTAAGCAGAAGGGGATTCAAGTCATGGATGGCGCATGGGTATATAGGTTCCTTCCTTCTGAGCGCTATGGTTTCTCGGGCAGATAGCTTTTTTGTCATTATATTCAGTTAGTCGCGGTTGTAATGATTCTATATGCAAACGGGCTTTAGTTTTTGAATGTTTGCCATTGGCTCGCGTTTGGAAACATCTAACAATTGTAAGCGACTTGTGACCTGCACTAATGCGGAATTCATATGACGTGGAAGACACGCCTTTTTTGTGGCAGTCGTCGACAGGTTGTACAGAAGACTGTTGGCTGGAATAAGACATTCATTTATGCACCAAGCAGTGGATTCCAACTTGAACTTCTTCGCATTAAGAAGACTGATCATTGCACTATTTCATTTTTGACGATTTTATGGTTGCTTGTCTGATCGCTTAATATAGCGAATGAATTCTCTAATACCCTTTTTGTTTTGTTTCTGTCATGCTCTTGGCCATACTATTCTTCTCGTTGTTCTCAGCTAAGCTTTGTCAGTTATGTTGCGTCAGGCGAGCTCCAACTAAAGCTGTAAGTGCGTTGCAGACTTTTAAGTGGTTGTTTTCGTTGACTGGCGATAACTTGCATGGTCCTGTTACGTCATGTGACGTGTCTATCAGCGCTTTTATGTTCAGTGCTCAATGCTTCATGTGCTGATGGCATGGCATTCCTGCTTTGTCACTTTAGCTTTTCGGTTCACATCAACCGTGATTAGCCTTTGCTAGACGCTTGCCTTCTTCCATTCTTTCGGTTTTCTTAATGAAGCGAATACTGAATGTAGAATAATTCGTAAGTGCAGGAAGTGCCAAGGTTTTCTAAAACAGCCACTATATCGTTCAAATCAAAAGACTTGCACCGCTACAGTTTTAGCTGAGAAGCGGAAAGAAATAGCAAGCTTCGTTAGATTTACGAGATCCTTTGATTTGAGGTTTCTTTCCCCGCAGTTAGCAAAGTTGGTAGGAGCGTAGCGTGGCACATTCTCCACGCACGCTGAATACCGACTTCTTCGCGGTAACTCGTTTATAGCAGTTTATACTGAAAAAACACTTTCGCCCTCGTCGAAGATTACTGGATGAAGCTTTCGGAAAGAAACTGATCCGTACTGGTGCCTTTACCAGCTGTTAATTGCGATGAGGACTGATCGCATTAGTTCATTCAGCATGGTTAGTTTCAGTGGTATCGTCCAGTTGATGTTACGTATGAAGAAAGATGACAATTTTGGTGATACGATTAGCTCAAGCGTGGTATTAGTATAAGGACTTTGTTTGAAGTTAAAATGTTTATTGTGAGATGAAGTTTCACGCTGCTTGCAGAGCAGCCATTCAGAAAATGAGTTCAACTCAATGCGATTAAAGTAAAACTTTCGAAATTGTGCGATTCCGTCCTTAGACAGATCTTAAATAGAAAGGATAGTACTGGACACTTTTGAAAAATCCGCTTTTCCCGTATTTGGAACTCTGCTTAGCATTGATATGATCCGGTGAACCAAAACAAACGCCCTACTAGCCAATGGATGAAAAGTTATCAGTAAAAAAACATAGAACAACGCTTTGTTGTGAAAATGGTTCTTTTGGAACGCGGACGCTTTCTTTTTACTAGCATCGAAATGATCATTGTTATTCATACGTTTCCGTCAGGCTGAGTGAGATGAGGGTGTTCAGTTCGCTGTGATAGACACTTCGCAGAGTCGCACTGCAATAATCGAACAAATGAAATGGCTCTGCGAGACCCTCGTGCTAGGTCGAGCAAGTGATCAATGGAAAAACGGGATCCTGTTTGCTGGAAGTACGGATGATGCAATTGCTTTTTCTTAACTTTGCCATGGTTGCTAAGTCGGTAGCTATTACGTTACTGCGTTGAAGTAGATGCAACGTGTTTAACAAAATCTTTTAAAGCTTCGCGTCGACTGGGTTTTACATTTTTCCCATTGCTCGAGAGTTGTCATTCATGGAAAATAACAGTTGGAGTTGGGAATTTCTATTATTGTATGTATTCTATTAATAATTATGCTGTGAAAGTTTGTTCTACCAATTTGACGAAATAGTTTATTCGAAAATTTCGTCAATCTTCCAACATGCACAGAATTTCCCGGTTCGATGCCTTAGTGACACTTCATTCGATATGATGGGAAAAGTCATTCCACAACTTCGCTCAGTTTCATTTCGGTACGAAGGCTTCAACTTTCAGCATAATCATTTTGCATAGCAGATGTGGAATCTATACGTAGTGATGCTCACAAATTGAGCAGGAAGAAACAACAAAATTCCATGAGCCTATTTTAGCCGTTAAAACTGAAGGCGATGCCATTGCTTAAAGCCTCTAATTACGTTTGAGTGCATTTTCCTTTCGCAGCAGCATATTGTTGGGGCTAACAATTTGTGTTCCTTTGCCTTACGCAACCTAATGGCATAAGTTCCATCTTAAAGGAGCGTGGGATAAAATTAACCTGGTGAGAGTGTTATACGTGCATTTGTAAAGTTTCACAAACTTTTTTCAGAGTACTAACGTTTCGATAATTCAAACGGCTTGTTTTGATCTGTACGACTCTCGAAATTACGGTGATAGGTTATACTCATGAACGAAGAAATTGCTGTTAAAGGAGTGTAGTAAACGCACGAAATGCAGTCCGAGTTTTCTTATATTGGTGATACAGTTTGTTGCATTTTGTGTTTGATCGTATTCGTCTTCAAAGGCTTCCGCCAAAGCTTTCATGTTCGCGTGCAATGGATTGTGAATATAAAGGTGGTATAAAATTTGCTCTCAGAAAAGCGGAGGAACTGAATGAGAAGAGTAAGCAGTTGTGAGACTAAATAATTTAGGATCAATCACAAGCCAAGTTGTTTGGCCACGCACCTAAGCCGTCAGTGAACTTAGATGTTTTGTTCTTCGTCTGCTGCAGCTGTTTAACGAGGCTGTTAGTCGTCGACTAATTTTCCGCAAACTTCTGTGCGCCGCTTCAGGCGGAAAGCTCAACGTGTCGTAGTCGTTGCCTCGCGTTCGTTGCCGCGTATTGCCCATTGGAAATTTTGTGGCCATGTCTCTTGTTTGGCTTTTCGACAACCTAAGGACAGAACCATTTGGCGTTATACCGTTGACTAATTTGTCCGGCAAAGGAGGTCCGTCAACACTAAAGCACATAGAAGTTGTCTCATCGTACAACTGGAGCAAACGCACGGAAGGCAATGAGTCAACTGAGCCGACCATCATAGTTCCCGGAGCTCCGAAACAATTCCGAAATTGGCAGGGCGGTAAGCTGCCTGAAGATTCAGGCCAGTTCATTTATGATGTTGACCATATGATCATGCCACGTTGTCCCATGGAACCACTATTTCATTCTGCCTTTGTTGAGGCAAGCAGAACGGCCAAGTCATTCGACCTGAAGCAATTCGATCTGGTAACTGACTGCATAAACTTGCAGAAGCTGTTCACGTTTTGCAAAGGAGAAGATGCTTGCGGTTTCTTTCGCATCGATTTAGAGCGCATCGGAGAAACGGTTCTGGCGACAAGAGTCGAAGGACAGGATGTGATCAACATAGATTTTCCATCCTTTGACCAATCTCTCAAGCAAACCTGCTGCGCTCCATTGCAGCCGGAACTCGAAGGAGCCCATAGTCGCGTCGTTTCTTATCAACTTGGCGAGCTGCGATTGCTAGTTCGTATGGAGGTCGATTGCGCCGCGTTTACTGAACAAGAGCTCGAACCGTTAATGGATGGTCCTTTGTTACAGCCAGACTGTCAGCAGTCAGAGTCACTTCCATTCTCTACCGTTAGACATGTACAAAGTAGACCCATCTCCGTATCGTCGCCTATGTCAAGCTCAACTTCTCCAGACGGACGTGGTTTCCCCACGTTCGTTTGGCCTCTTTTGTTTTTCTCAGCATTGGATTCAATGGTGGTAGGATGGTGGACGGATCAGAACACTTTTAAGAAACCGGTGATTTATAAGCTAACTGATGTGAACAAACTGGTGAAACCTCTGCCCTACTCGACGTTGAGTAAGGTGTACGATTTGCTGCAGAAGATTATCAAATTCATGAGGCGCAATGACGAATCAGTGAAGACGAGTTTGGTCTGGAGAGGTCAGCAATTCATTGAAATATACGAGAAAGCTCCTGCTGCTTCCGGTGCCATTTCTGAACTTATGAAAAGTCATTTAAGAGGCGATGTGCCAGCAGCTGCTGAAGGTGAACGTTCAGTTTGAATGGTTGAAATTTTGAGCTAAACGATGGATGCTAAGCAGCTGATTAGTTTTTTAGCACATACGCTACTAGACGTTCCGAAAGCTACATTTTTGGGTATGATTAACCTTGCGCTAAACGTTCTATTGTAAGCTGTACCAGCTAAATGCCCAAATGATATTTCAGTTCTTGGACAATATGAGATCAAACTGAAAAATTCGGGTAGCTAATGTGAATACCTTTTGAATGAAGAATGGTAGTAAAAATAAAGGTTTATATCTTTGGCTTATTCCATTTGGCCGCCTTCTCATAAATCAGTGTGAAGTAGTGTAGCAATATTAAAGCTACCATCCAACTCAGCGCATTCAAATTGCTGCTTTCCTTATTGTTCGGAAAATGTTCATGCATGGTACACTTTCAAAGCAGTATTGAACTATTCTTGTAGCACGTTTTGAATTTCATTTCGTTGTCTTCTTTTTGCGATGTCAAGTACGTGTGCAATACATATTCAAACATTCATCGATATGGATTATTTGCGTACTTGCTTTCGTGTAGTATAGTTTTGCAGAGCATTTTCCTGGTACGAAGCTGCTGCTAACGAAACGTTCCGTGGTGGACGAATCTAAAGGAAAGTGAAGATCAGCATCGATCCTCCTTGCAATTTTTCTTACTTGCACAACTTAAACTGCTTGAAGTGTCGTTTATCATTTCCCGTTTTTTGGGGACTTCATTTCTTCTATTAGATTGCATTTCAGACAAAACCTGCAACTCAAAGTTACTGTATAAGCTAAACTAGTGCACTAGAAACCAACTGATCCGAGTTTCGGTCCGATAACAGAATAATTTGTTTTGCTTGTCGCTACTTTCTTTACCTTTCGGCTTTATTAACTGTCAGCTCCGCCACAAAGATATCCTGCAAGAATGTGTCATACTGTAATTTACCATCGAAGTGACAAGGGAAGATCATATTTATTTGAAGAGGTTTGTTTCAGAAGTTGGCCTTAGCGCTGTTCCGAGTTTCTTG
The DNA here is from genome assembly GCA_000797535.1 of Trichuris suis. NCBI lineage: Eukaryota > Metazoa > Nematoda > Enoplea > Trichinellida > Trichuridae > Trichuris > Trichuris suis. The sequence goes on along the minus strand of KN538400.1, from coordinate 409,284 downwards.
CCAGTTAAACCACAAATACTTTTCGCGCGTAACATTGCTTTTCATCCACACTCCTCTTGTCTTAGCAGCCAATGTACAGCTACTTCCAAGCACTGAAATGTCTTGCCACGCTGTGAACGTACAGCTTCTATTTCATCTTTCCGATCAAATTCTACTCCCCATCCGACTCCCTTTGTACGTTTGACATTGATTCAAAAATTTCATCGTCCTTCAGTATTTGAAACTCTGACTCTTCATTGTCGCAAGCCAATCGTATGTCAGCACCAAACTTGTCGCACTCGTCTGATACTGAAAGGGTTTTTAAGGCATCAAGCATTTCTACTGCTACTTCTACACTCACCCGTGAACTGTAGAGCTGAGGAGGCCCTGCGCCTTCGTTCGATTGAGCGTTTCTGCCTGAGGAATAGTCCCTGTTCGTTCGAGTCGATCGAACTCACAGCTCCCTTCAGCCTTCCCATCATCCCCTTAGGAAGCAACGATATAAACAGATAAACAGCTGGCCTGCACATCAGCATCACGTTCTTCAGAGATGCGATGTATTGATCTATCCGTAGAAAGTGCCACCGCCGTCCTTCCAAAAAATGGATACAGTATACAAGGCGTCAACCGTATCTACAGCTGGCAGCAGGCTGAAAACGCATGTTGGATGCCGTATTAGTGTTTTCAGTATCCGGAGCGGATCAAAGATGTAAACAGAACTTTTCTGTAGACGAACGAGTCATGATTTGAAATGCAAACAAATTTCTAGATAACGGGATGAATTCATGTACTATCATGCTTCGTTCTGCGTGAGGCGCGCTGATGCAACATATCCACTAATCAGTTAGCACTTGCACCAGCTGTTAGATAGGAAGTTTACCACAGATGTTGTATTAATATCTACACAATAGTATGCCTTATAAATTAGACTTTCCTATAGGCATCTACAAGCAGGCAATGACCAAGTATATGTTGGAATTCGTTGCTATCCGCGGAAACTCTTCTGAACCAAAAACGCGGATACTGGAGGCGGCCTGTATTTCTCTTATACAAAATTTAAATTTTGTGCTTCCTGGCTAATTCAGACAAGCAAAAGTTCAGATAATCAAGTTCATAGTGTGCATTTATTTTTTTGTTCTAACTGTCATTCGTTTTCATTCAATGTTTCATAATGGCAGTCACCTACATAATCATTGCAGTTTTCCTAAGCTTTCTGGATGTTGAATGTGCATTGAAACATTATCCGTTCAAGTTAAACGCACCTCGTATAGGCCATTGAAGGCAGCTTTAGTAGAACGTTTCTTAATCTGACTAAGCCTTATTTTCCCTTCTGACTGCACGTGTTTTCTGAAAAGTTACCCCGCAGAACTAAGCAAATTTGAGTTGCTGCAAATACTTTTCATCGCTTCAGGCAAGGTTTCAGCATTCCATTATTCTGCTGACGCTCCTGACAGAGCTTAAATTGCCTTTTCACCGTTTTTTCACATGCGCAATAATCATGATGATTATTTTACGTCTGAATCGTTTGACGTGGCAGTTCATACTTGCCATAATGATTTTGTAAAAGTTGCTCAAATGAGGTTCTTCATAGATTTCATTGAATTACGATGCCTTTGGTTCTTGCTAATGCTATCCAGTAAGTCCATACTTTCACAGCACAAGCTTTTCATACATGCAGAATGCTTTGCTTTTGCTTTTAACGCTGAACTGCTGATCTTTTCATGCGGTGATTACAGGATTACGGAGTAATGACAATGGAATTCAAACCGTTTGCGATAAATTTCTGAAATTGTTTTCCAAGTCTCATTCGTTGTGTTCGATGTATCTTCCTCGCCGGTAGTGAGTTTTGCAGAGACATCGCAGCTTTGTATGTCTGAAGCTCAATAAGCTTCACGTGTAAGTGTTTATTAAAGTTCTGAAGCAGCTCGCATACATGTGTGCTTACTTGAAAGGGATAGGTGCGCTCACGACCAAGTCGCATTCTTTCAGCTTTGATTATACAGCAGAAGCGAATATGTTTCCCAAGTTCATAATAAGTCGCCCCCTGATTCAGATTGTCTTTGCATAATACTTTCGACTTGCTGGAAAAGGTACTTGTGCATGTCTACTACTTCTATTCTGAACATGGTTACGTAATAATGGTTTAATTACAGTTTCCAGGAAACCGGCGCGAGAAACTGTTAACTTGAATGCTTGTTTTCATTTACGCCTTACCGTTTATTTATTGTATGTAACTGTCCTAAAACCTAACGTAAGCCTTACTTTAAGCTTAGAATATGACTCTCAGAAGATCCATGCAAAGTTTCATGCGTCTTCATAACGAACGTCTAACCATTCTACCATTCTATTCCTAAGTTTTCTCAGAGGTGGTCAAACGCAACAAGCGCACTGTGGCTGACTATCGTTTCACAAGTCTGTCCTTGAAAGAAAGCTTCCACGCCTGTCAAATTTAAAAAACTAACTGCTTATGTTTCTTTAAAAGTTTGCGTCTCATTAATTCTACGCAGCAGTGGAACTAACTGTGCGCTTCAAAGCTCTAGCTGATATTCTGCCTTGAGTGCTGTTTGTATCTAACTGTTTCAGCGTACAACTTAGAAATAATGTGCCCAGCTCATCTTATTCACAATGTTTCGAACGGCAAACACGAATACTAGAAATCAGACCATGAAGTTTCATTCTGACATGACCATTAAACTTACTGGCCAGTGCTACGTTAGAATATACAATAGTAATGGTAGGGAAAAGGCGAAAAGTATGCCTTACATCTGGTTGTACATTTTCTTTAAATTCATTCATTTGATGCATTCTACTCGTAGGCCTCAATTTCTTCTAACTACCTTAGTAGACCAGGTTTGCGCCCTCTCATACTAAAAAAGAAAAGTTCCTGCTTTGCAAATGAGCAGTTATTAGCCATTCAAAAATGGAAATTTTGGAACATGCTATTCGCAGTCAGTTATCTTAAAATCTATAAGCTAACAAGCTGGCACGATTTATGCGAATACGGAATTTATTGTTGACGGTGCTACAGCTTCTGAAATGCCCATATAGTGACTACCATTTGTGAATTCTTCAGTAGTAATAAACAAGCTTTCATATTGCGTAGAGAGTCTACTTTCTTTCCCTACATGAAATTAATGCAACTCTTCTTGCTGGATGAGAGCAGCAGCAGTGTTTTCCATGCTTTGCCAACTTAGAAGCTCAAGCTGCTGTGTACAGTTGCCACGCCTGGGAATTCTTCCTCTTTGGTGTTTTGGTAAGCTTTTTTAACTCTGCGATAGGTTGCGTAAACTGAAATCTAAGAAGCAGGGAGATCTACTTTATTTTATTCTGCATGTTTTCATTCAAATGCGTCGTTAACAATGGCGCTTTGTTATTAAGAGATTCATTTAAAGAGGTGCTAACATTTTGCTAGTAATTTGTGACTAGTCTATCATACTGTCAGTTTAATCTTTTTTTGTGAAAGTGAGGATGTTTGCTTTCACGACGTGTTGAAACTTTGTACCTTAGCTGCTGTATCACTTTAAATTATTGTTAGAAAGTTGTTTCATGGTAAAAACGTTATATTCGTTCTAACGGCTTATTACAAGAAACAATTCAGTTAAAAACAACACGTACTGGTGTTGCAATTCATCTGATTTCAAGAACAGGGCAGCATTCGCTTTAATGTTTGGATTACTGAGTTCATTCTATTATTTTGTTCTGCAAGATACAGGTATGAAAGGCATTTGGGAAAGAATCCAGTTTTATTTCACGATTTCTCAGGCCATGTGATAGCAGCGCTACTGTTCCTTAAAGTATTAATGGCTGGTATTCGTAGGAGAAGTGGCCTCTCTACTCGAAATGCTGAAGAGTACTTCACTGAGCTTGTTTCGTAGGTCCATCGCGCCTAGTGCAGATAGAAAGTTGGTTTTACCAATTCTAGTAGTAAAGAACTCCTGTAATTGATTAACCTGTTCTGTTTCTATGTTGGAAAAGTTTGAACACCATTGTTTCACGTAGGAGCGAAACAAGCTAATGTACTCATATATATATATATATAGTTTGAATGAATGAACATGCAATGTCTTGTAACGGGCGTATAGGTTTTCACTATATTAGTAGGTTATAGTGCTCCTGTTACGCCGGACAACGTAACCTACTATAATGAATACATGTAATGTTTTCCGCCCTAAGGGATCCTACATTTTAATCGCTCCTGACCAACTTTCAAGCATAACTGGATCCAAACTTATTCAAGAGAGCGTATGAAAGTTACCCTACACATAGGAAATAGTGCTGCATTATCTTTCAACGCCCACAAAACACTAATAATCGAAAAATGACCAGGAAGAATTTAATGCAAAATCAGCTTCGTGCTTTATCTCATTAGACGAACAGAATAGAGCCTTGCTCTGAATGAATGCGGCTGTGAGTAAATCATTTGTTTATTTAAGCATGCCAGCCTACAGCGCATCTCTGAAACATTCGAAGCATAGTAAGATTTGACTCATTACCGCTACGGATCAGCGCTACCTGCTTTGAATTGAATTACAATTAAAGCTATGCTTAGTGCAAAATTTTGTGAATGCCGTGGCAATGCATTTTCTATCGTGCAGACCAAAACTTGTTTCTGCCGACGCTGGACTTAAGTGCTTGGGTCGCCGGGAATTTATGCGGAGAATATGTATATAACGTAAGATCCTTGATAAGCCCTCTTGAATAGTAAGACGCGCTTATAAATTGACGCATGGTGAAGCTGTCGCTGCAGTGGAAAACTAGGTTGTGGAACAAGTTCCAGAACGGTGAAACCTCTAAAGTTCAGCAGTCATCCTAGTAGCTCAAAATAGCTTTCTAAGTTTAAGAGGTCACAGCTGTTTCATCAAAGCTTCAGATTTGCATCCTTGGTGAGTAACGTAATTCTAGCTTGCTGGACTACTAGTAAGCTCTTGCTGACATATTTTAACCACTCGAAAAGACTGCTTAATTAAAATGAGAATGATGCTGCTACTTTTGCAAAGCGTAAGACGAAACTATGATTAAGGCGTCACGCTGATAATCAATCATTAATATTTCGCTTCGCACGTTGTTCTGAATAAACTTGTTAAGCCATTCATAAAGCACTGCTTCTGGAGAAAATTAAAATAGGCACACCTTGAAAGCGGCAAGCCGTTGCGTACAACATTTACAGATTCATACTCCTGTAAGTGAAATTGAATGCTGCCGGTTTGGCGAAGTAGAAGTCCTTAGGCAGGTAAGGTGCAGATAGGCTGAAAACGCATTTGTGTTAACTCGTAAGTTCAGCGTGTCTTATGAGAACTATTCCCAATAACAACAAGACAGCAAAAATGGCAATCTTCCCTATTGGCCCACAGAGCTTTAGATACTCAGAAGCCAAAAAGCGAAATATTTGTCCCGACCGCTGGTATTATGTGATGTACTTATCGATGAATTTTTTCCTTACAGTATGTTGCTATTCACTGTAAACGAACCTACTGTCCATTATCAACGATTCTCATTTAGTTCGTTGAGATGCAGAATACTGTTGCCTTACCAAAATATAGTCGCAGCATTTCTATGAAATAAAATTCAATTCCTGCGTTGCGTATGAACACGTAAGCCGGAATGCGTAAAGAAAGAATATTGTAAAGAGTTTGCGTAATTCACTGACTGAGTAAAAAAGAAGGAAGAACTTCTTTTCGTTCAATGGAACCAGTAGTCAGCCTCAGTTTGAAGCACACACCATTAGGTGCCTCAGTTTCTGTTTTTGTAATTAAAGAATTTTATGATCATCCGTAGGCATTTTCGAAGGATAGGCGTTATGGGTCCTTTTTCAAGGAATAAAAAACAGAGATGCCTTTCCATATCGCTCTGTTACCCACCTTTCATGCCGAAAATGTTCGACTTAGCATGTTAAACCAGGGAGTTAACCATGGGTGAAATCCAAATGTGTTAAGTTACGGAGAAGAAAACGGCCTGTGGGATTTTTGAGAAGGCCATAATGTTCCTTGCAAAGAAGCTTCCCTTAGAGAACGAGTAGTTCGATATGTCTTCTCCAACCTAAAATCACGTTCATTACCGGAAACGAATCTGTAATCCCATTTACTGTTTTCCGATTTGAACTTTACCGACGTCTTTAAAGTCTGTTTCATTGCGCTCTAAACGATTTAATTATCCATTAGTGTTGCTCAATGAGACGGCTGCCACGTAACGGCTCCTTACGTGAATCTTCAGTAAAATATATTTTTCCTTCTTTTCTGTGAAGGAATGATTATGTCTCATAAATGGAATAAATTTATAGCGTACCAGTTTAGGCTTTTAGGCAGAGTAATCATTCTCCATAACCATGCTAGAGCAGCAGAGTTCAATAGCAAATGCTGAGTGCTAATTTGCATCAGCCTTTTCAGAACCGTGTCTATGTTTCTTGTCTCGTATGATTATGTCTTTTGTTCCATTTGCTTATCAGCTATTGGCTAGATTCAGTAGTCACCCTGCAACACGAATCGTTTTATATTTGTTCAGACACTGTCGCGCACGTTCTCTGCATATCTCTCCTGATTATGAGAGTTACATCGTCATTCACTGTTAGACTAAAAGAAATCTTAGTAAACTGCCTAACTCATCTATTCCATAAGTTCTTCTGTTTCGCATCCACGTTGAACCTTCTGAATGGACATGCGCAGCGAAAATCATGAACTTGCTTGCTACTAATTGCTATCATCACCTTAGCTAACTTTCAGAACAGACTCCTTTTTAAAGGCAAACGTTGAAATACTAAATGGTCTATGGTATTTGTTTGCATATTGTTCTATTTTTGAATAGCATTTAAGTTTTTTATCCCTAAGTTTTAATTTGCGGAAAAACAACTCGTCTGGTGACGAAAAATGGACTTTAGCTCTCAGGGCTTTTTGGATTACACTTTGCCGTCATCAGCGGAACGAGTTAATGAAAGTTGAAGGTCCAAAAAATGAAGTTCATTTTTTCGTTACAAAATGGGCTGATTTGTCTAAGCTAAGCTTTGTGACGGAAACCCACCCGCACCCGTTAAAAACAGCTGCAAGTTTAACCATTTATATTTTTATTTAAAACCGTCAGAGTACATGTGCTAAATGATGAGTGGAGAAAAATAATAATGTTTGCTCCTAATCTGTTTTGGGATATCTTTCAATTGACCAAGCATTATTGGAGCTTACCATACTGCTAATAGGTTTTATGGCAATTCCAAAAATGCTGTTGCGCATGACTTTATGCTTTCACTAATGCTGGTCTGCTTTTAGAGGCAGTAAAACTAGGCGGAAGTGTTGCCACGCTTATAAAGCATTCAGCAAAGCAGACTGGCTAATCGACTGTGCTTAATGGTAAACCCTTAAAACTTATAGCGCATGTTTGCGTGTAGGTTTTTCAAGCGGTCCGCAAGTTTTTCCACTTAGCCGTAGTGCATATGACCTACGCAAGAATGGTACTCACAGGAAATGGACCTTTTTTAGGAACTTAACTTCGTGGTTATACGATAGTACGTCACGCTATAAGCCGCGCGGCAAACCAACACTTTTTAACCTAAACTTGACCTATCGAGCATTGAAAACAATCGAAATGATACCATAATTTATTAATAGCTGCACTGCGTTGGGTGCAATGTCCAAAGAGCATTAAATCTTAAGTACGTGCAGGCATTTTCGCCTGCTCATTAATATCTTCTCTCAGGAAGACCTTTCCTATGATCTCACGTTTGCGTGAAGATTACGACGGTTGAAATTACTTTGTCGGAACAGCAGACAAAAAGTTATTCCAAAATGTGTAGCACCATACTCCCACGAAGGAGTAGCGTTAGAAATCATTGCTGATTCTGATTTCCATTTGAATCTTATTACTATTAGCGCTAATATTCATGTGCTAATCTTTGTACTCCGCCTAAGAGCTGAGCTAGAATAATGGCCTCTATTGTCTATCGATCTTGTTCGCGACTGATGTCGGCTGGGACTTCAGGTGGTGTTGTTTATAAAAAGTTGCAAACCTCTTAGGGTTCTAAAGTCATTTGTACTTTACAGCGACAGTTGCTTCGTTGAGCAGTAGTCTTCTATGAAATCAATACCGCCTCCTTGGATGTCACCTGCTAACAGAAAGCGGATGCGTTCCACGTTTTGCTAATCATCTATCAGGCACGCGATTTCAAGAATAACGTGTAGCTTTGTTATCATTTCCAAAAACGGCGAAGCAGGCCATTTCCTTAAAGGCAGCTGTGCGTTGCTTTTCTTTCTTAGCAGAAATTAATCGGTAAACACATTATAGCTACTTAACTTTTCAGCGTTTCGATTAGCGTATGCCAATATTGTGACTAAGCTTAAGTAAATATTTGAAAGCACTCTCTGCAACGAGCAACGATCACGTTGGTTTGTTCACGAAGTCCTCATCAAGACTTTCACGCTCGACAAACTTGCCAAGCAACGCAAGATGCCATGAGTCTGCCACAACAATAGTAACTTGGGTGTGCGCCCCAGACACTCCTCACTGAGCCCAAGAAAGGCATCCCGCTTGGCTACAGTACATCTTCTGGTCAGGTAGGATTGGCACTTTTTGATTCACACGTTAGTCACCTACATGACATTGGGGAATTCTTTGACGGGCGTACGCGCCAGTTAGCATTAGACGTCATGCTGACCCTCTTGCTAAAACTTTCTCATGGACCCCTCTATCCTTCTGAAACGAATATTTTTGTGATCATACCCGTTTCACGGAACTGATTTGTTTCTGTTATTGTATCTGTATTATTGAAGCTCAGCACGTACTATTGCTTAACTGCTAGATAATTATCACTTGTGACTTTCTGAGAGATCAGCTAACTTTGCGTAGGTCCGTTAGAATATCCCGGAGGATGTTTGAGAAGTACTATGAAGCTTGTTCGAAAAAGTCTCGAAAAAATCAAATAAAAACTTTATTTACAATGATATTAAATCATTTTCAACGTATCTTCCATCGAGCTAGGCGGTGTTTCCACCTCCGCAAACCCCTTCCTTGTTCATGTACCATGCCGACTTGGTGTGCTTGAGCACATGGTAGACGAAGATCTAGACCGCATGGTGGATATGGAATAACTTCCAGGCGAAATTCACTAAGAATCGACTTCGCATTCCTTGATGGATGAACTGCTGCGTTATCATGGTAGAGCAGGACTCTGAGATAGAACTTTGCTCAGCACTTTCCTGCCAGTATTTTCTTTAACTCGCTGCCTTTAACTCTTGCAAAACTGACATCTAGAAGCTCCCCGCGACGTTTTCTTTCCTTCGAGAAAGTCAATCAACATCACTCCGTCTGAGTCCCAAAACATGGAAACCACAATCTTCTTCACTGACCTCTCTGCTTTGAACTTCACTGATCCTGCTGGTCGCTTCAGTAACCACTCCTTAGATTGGATCTTGCTGTCTGGCTCATACTGATAAAAGCACGTTTCATCCCCAGTGATCATTCAGTTAAAAAACTCAAGCTCATTCGATTCAATCTTCTCTGAAAGCTCTCTCTGGCCCTTCGAATCAGCTGTTCACCATGCAAAGCTTTTGGGACCCAACGAGATGAAAGCTTTCTCAGACCACCAGTTACATGCACAATTGCAGATGGTGAATCAGGCGGGGTCCCCAACCATATTATCAATTCTTCTGTTAGTAATTCGGCGGTCTGCTTCCGCTAGATTGCGATCGAAAGTCACAGTTTCCTCGTCTGTTGCAGTAGATGGTCTTCCAGCTCTTCGGTCGTCTTTGATGCCCTCTCTAACCTCTTTGAAACGCCTTGTCCGTTCATAGAAAACTAGCTTAGACGAAACATTACCTCCACAAACCCGCTGCAAAGCTTAGATAATCTTGCTTAGCAGCCACTCAAGCTTGGTCAGAAACTTAATGTTAGCTATAGCCTCTAAATGAAGCCTTTCCACATATCGAAGAAAACGAGACTGTTTCAAACATGTCATGAACGACGCAAGCAAGCTGCGTTACCTTTCCGTAAAAGTCGAAAGATAACGGAGATAAGATTAAACATATTTTGGCTCGTAGGTTAGCGTCACGTTAAAAACTGCAAAGTTTTTACGTCACCTTTTCAAACTCACGTATACCTGTACTAGCGTAAATCTCGGATTGTTCTAAAACAGGATAGTTTTCCACAGGTACTGTTTAGTGGAGCTCACAGTGGGAACAAAATATTTCCTGCTTGTTAGCTTTAAAATGAGATAGTGCAGCCTATTATCCATGGTCCATAGACACGTCTTCTAACCGTTGCAAGTATTTGGGGACATTTTACTTATTAGTAACTTTACAACATAAATTTCCAAGTTCGTTATTTCGTTCTTACTGTCCTTTTCTTTGGCTTGTCTTCTTCAAGCAACACATCGCTCGCTGAATAAAATTCAGACAACGAATTTTTTGAATAATTAATGTGCTCCATATTTCTCTTTTTTCAGAAGACGGATTGTCTTGTAGGGGACTTCGGTATTTTCATAACTGATCTTTAGTTCACCGCTTTAGCCGGTTTTGTGTGTCTGTCTGTAACCGTAGGTTTCGGAACTGCTCTTGTTCCGTCGTCAGCGGTGTAAGGGAGACGGAACAAGAGCAATTCCGAAACGTACGGTTAGTGGTTGTTCTCTATTACTCTCTAACAATCTGCTCATCCATTCGCTGGTAGGGCATTTTGAAGTTTACTTGCAGACACACAAAACGGGCCTAAGCNGTGAACTGAAGATCATATTTCTCTTTTTATAATTAAGTTCTTCTGGTGAAGCTCTTAACTCTACAGAAATGATGGACAACAGTGTTTTGAACCTGCTGTTGTCAGAAAAGTGGTATCATTGCCGCTTGGCTCGAATACGTTCTGCTTCTCCTGTGTGACAGCATACCTTCTCTGATAAGCTCATGAGACTAGATTTTTCTTTTTCTTCTTTGTAGGCGGTTAGGCAAACTGTTGCCATCAATTAAGCATCGCAGCTATGAGCGACGTGTCTCGTGCTTCCGCTTGGCAATTTTTATCATAATTAGGTGGATCCGACGTGTCCGTCATAAGCAAAGTTAGTGTATGAGTAAGTTGGTTTCTAGGTCCCCTGTTAGGGTTTAAACAATGCTGAGATGTGCAGGCAGGGAACTTTCATCAACCAGTTCTTGCACGAGAAGACGTATTCGTATTCCATGCGCACGCTGCTTCCATAAATTCTCCAGCAAACGGCGAGCTGCGCCAAAGGGTCATTGCAGCGCTTTTGTGAGAACGTTTTATGGATTTTTCTGCGTGAACCCCGTTGCCCGCCCAATGATAATCTGCATTGTGTTATTAATAAAATTATTGACTTGACGTATGTTGATTAACAGCGCGACTTGTTTCTCGCCAGAAATCAAACTGCTGTCACCGAGGGAGGTGGATAGGGGAGTCGCAAATTGCTGTGCATACTCAACTTTCATTTTCTCGACTATCCGCCCTGGAGATTGCAAGCAACTTTGCGACTTTTAAACATATTGACAAAGCCTGCGGGGTTTCCTGCTACGTGGATTAAAATGTCAGCGGATGTAATGTCAGCTGGCTGATAACAGATGATGGCGATTTGAGATACTTAGTAACAGCACTGAACGAGTATGAGAATGGGTTGCGTGTTGGCATTAACGCTGAACCAAGAAATCAAATTAACATGAGTAGGCTGTCCACTTATGAAGTGCCTTACAAGCTGTCCTCTTTCTGCATGAATGAAGCTGTCGTTCCGTTAAGTCAGGTAGACAGGCATTCTGCAGTGAAAAGGTGATTTTTACTTTTATTCTCTGATTAGGCACAGTTTCCTTCACCTCTGGTAATTGAACAGTGCTTGAAATTTGCAACTTTTTTTGACGCAGGAGTAAGAAGAGGGAGGTCGATGTATTTTGGAATTTTTGCTGCTCCTACTTAAAAGCGTCATGTTTTTCAGTGCAGCATGTAACCACCTTAGCGCAGGAGCATTCCTGCAATTGGCGCAGATGTTCCACTCTCTCTTTAGCTAAAGGCAAGGTGTAGAATCCCACTTAGGCGAACATGCTTAATGACTTTTTGAGAACGAATCGAACATTAGCCGACCACGCGTGCTAAAAGACACCATGCAATTCAATACGTCCCCATCAAGTCTCGTTGTTGAAAGAATCAACTTCTATCAGAGTATGTGCCCATTCCCCGTGGTCTTTTGCTCTGAAAGAATGGATGACGCTAGTTAACGGCGCCGCCCAAGATTTCCAGCCAAACTTCTGGGCATTCAATTTTTGAGCTTCTCGTCGAGCCGACCCAGACTGCGTCAGCCACCCGGCTGTCAAAAATAGGCCATTAAACGTTAATGGCGCGTCAGCTTCATCGCCAGGCAAAATACCAACGCCGCTATTCGACCCCGCGGCAGTCTGGACAACAGCACTATGACCAGACATTCAGTGACGTCATATTCTGAGGGTGGCTAATGCACGTTGAATGTTTTTCCTATTCGAACCGCTGTCCAAGTCTTCGCTTTGTTTTATTCAGCCTTCCAGTATGGCAAAAAACGGTTTCGAACGAACGACTTAATTTAACAAATTTGAAGTTGATAGACGAAATTCCCATTTGAATGCTCAAACCTTTTGCATAATATAAACTTACATTGAGTACGAAACCATGCAGCACATGAATGGTAGTTGAAAATTTACTCAGGCAACAACGCAGTACATGATCAGACAAGTTCTTCAGCCGGCGCGCTTTAGCTTCTGCATGACGAAAGATAGTAGCTGATTCGTCGAACTGACTTGAATTTGAGTTGAAAAATCCATAGTAAGCTGACAGGTTAGCCCCCTTCCAACGAACTGCCAACGGAGCACTGCTATTCGAATAAGCACAAAGCCCACACTTGACCTGCCGTCTCTCTCGCTCACTGCGTATGTTTTTTTTCTATTCACTGCACCTTCACAGCTGTGTCATATATATCTCAGTATATGCAAAATTCGGTTTAGCTAAGTGTCTGATGAATTGCGTAACCTGAACAATTCATTTTGGGCTTCCGACAGAAGTTGCAACCAACAATTCAGAGAGAGGTTCATCACAGGAATTGTCCCAAATTCTAGAAAAATCGTTCCGCAGCTCAATGTTACTTCATTATCCCTCTCTACAGAGGAGGATGGCATTGCGGGCGTTCATTCTATTGGCTAAGATGGGCAGTTCGCCGCCAGACTTGTTGTCCTTTAAGTAGAGTAAATATTGAGCGCATCGGTAGTAGTGCAGATCATATGCCTAAGCTTGGGCGAAACGTCATGTCCTATTACGGAAAAGGCGTCTGCATCCATTGCTTCAAGTAGGTTAGACCGTTTATAACCTTTTAGGGAAAGAAGTTTTGTCAAGTTAAAAGGCTTTCATTCCATTGATGCTTCCTTATTAGGTCATCTGAATTGCTAAGCGCGTTAATCATGGCACAAATGTTTCCAAGCCAAAAGTTCAAGACCAATCAGCCTTGAAGGATCTGATGTGCGGGCTGATCGATCTATGCCGACCAAAAGTGTAGAGTAATGCCCATGCAACATGATTGATGGTAAAGACGTATTGGCAGCCTCTATCTCTATGGAGAATGGAATTGGAATCATGATGATTCAACGTTGCGTGAACTTTTAAGTTCATCAGAATTTTCTATTTTGATTATGCAGATTGACTGGACTCCCTAGTCAAATATGCTGTGCATAAGAAAATTACCTTTCACTGTTAACAGGAGACATTGACTCCCAGTAAGCAGTTCTATAAGAGTTCTGTTTAGGGCAATATTGAGTTTTCCGTGCCCTTAGGAAGTGCGGCCCTTATGCCAATATACGTAAATCAATATGCTGACTGTTGACAGCTGGAAACCAAACGAAACAGATCTGCTGGCCAGAAGTAAGAGATTTGTTAAGCCGGATTAGTGTTTTCTAGTAATGAGTATTAAGGGAAAGCCATCTGTATCCTGAGCTTCTCATTTGGACTAGCGCGCTTGCAAATACTTTCCCTTTTAACGTTTAGGGTATTAATCTAGTATGGCTGCTACGTGCAACGTTGTTTCTCGGCAGGGCTGTACGTCTCTTTCTCAAAAGGAGCGGGTATGCCTCCTATTCATTCATTTCACAAAGCAGAATCGATTTACCAAATGCTGGGTGTTAGCTGTGCCTGTTTCCCTGCGGAAATGTTTTTCATTTCTACATAGCAGTGCTTAAGTCATTGAATCGAGTTCCATTTACGCCGACTTTCGAAATTGTCTCTTTTCTCAATCATCTCACTTGCTCTTCACAAATTATAAAAGCTACATTTCGATTCGGTCGGTGCACATGCCGTTAGCTCGCCGTTTCAAAAGACTTCAGGCAAGCCAAACTTGACGACTCAACAGTTGTGTGCATATTCTGTTATTTAAACAAAAACGCGTTTTTTCAAATTTTCAAATACGCTGAGCAATTAAGCACTGCTAAACAGAGAGATGAGGCGACCGATTTTATAAATTTGCTTCAAGTTTTTGCATATCAAATGACTATTTCCTCTATGCGTCTCATGCTTTACATTACCTTCCAGGCCACCGTTTAAACATGTTGCTCTCTTATTATTTCCTGTAAGCGTAACTCTTTCGCTGATCTTCAGATTAGAAAAAGCTTTCTTGCCAGAATACAATATTTCTTTCCTCTTCAGTAAAGGCACCGTAGGGATCTATGAATGAATATTGGATTTGCTAAGCATTCTCAATGATTCAACGACGGTGGTTAGAAAGGTTGATTAACTTCATGATGACCACATTGACGCAACAGGCGTTCCCTACTTAAAGAAAAATTCGTATTTATTTTTTTCGCTTAAGGATACTTCTTATCTAAGAGAGTGAATGCGAAGAAAGTTGCAAAGTATCAACTGGGCTAACCAGCGACTTCGTTTGGGAACAGCTTCTTTCGCTACGGATTATCAGTGTAATTCTACCTTTGCAGCAAGCCACCTTTGATTGCAGTTACTTTGCCCCAACTTTTTCGCAGACCAATTCCAAAGGAATTTTGGCGGTTCAACTTGCTAGAGGGTATTTAAAGCGTTATGGATGCTTTCTGTTGGAATTTAAGGCGCATTAGCTAGCGAAACAAATGTTTCCTACAAAGATACAATATTACGCATATTGCCCTTTTATTCAGGAAGTCGAAGCGACGTTCATTCACTGCTAAAGTAATTTCCGTACGCATTGCTGCGAAATAACCTTCCTGTCATTTCTTCTTCCCGAACGATCGATTAAACTTGAAGCCTGGAGTGAGGGTCCGTAATAAACAAGGGTTCGTTGGAAATGAAGAACTGGTGTTGAGTTAGTTTCAGGTGGCACAGTGACCTTCTACGGTTACATTATTTAGTTTGTTCGGTGAAGAATCTGACCATTACGTAATTTATGTTGGCTCTGTAGGCAAAACGAAAATTCAGCGGTGAAATACTTGGAGTCAGTAACTTTTCTCTTGACAAAGACGTGTGCATATGATTTCAGTACTCAGCTTACGATTTAACAGAATCCGTCTGATCTTTCAATCTATATCTGCCTTACTTCTTTTTCATTATCTGCAGCGTAAATTCAAACAGGTGGAGATTCAAGCTCCAGCATTAAAAAGAAGAAAATTAAGGAGAATGGCAAAGATTGAAAACGAGTTGTTTGTTTGGAAAACTTTTACTTGAGAAGTAGTGACGTTTTTACAAGTCAGCAAGTTTGTTTTCCAAGTATCGAAAACCACATTGCGTTCAAAGAAAAAACCATTTCGCAGTACAAGCAGTCGTGCATCACTGATACTCTCTTATGAGTGAAGTGTTGCATTTAGAATTCATGAATTGAATTTTCTTTCTCTCTTGCTTCAGCTACAGTGCCTGTTAGGCAGTGAACAATTTCCTATTTCAGTACGTTTCACGCAATCATGTTTTTAAGTATGGCGGAATGATTTACATTTGATCTACGACCGAATACAACAAAAGGCGTGATCAAGTTAGCGAAATAAGTTAAGCATTATTAATAATAAAATCGAGCTGCTGCAGCGGGTTGTTCATCGAGTGATTGTGAGGAATGCCTATACGATAGTGCAACGTTCACCCTACATTTTATTCCGTCTAAGAAATCACGTGAACCATTACTTGCGGCAGCATGCAACATGATAAACTGAAAAAACTTGTAATTCTTATGACCCCTATCATTGCTCTCTTTTTATTACCGTTGAGCTGCAAGATGATCAGAAGATTTCTATGCACGCTTAAGTGAGTTGCTTCGCGTCAGATAACTTTAGTTGATCAGACTCTTAGTAAACTTTTCGTTACTTATTTTTAGCTTCATTTTTGAAACTAACAATGAAATTTTTTATTTGAAATATTTTTAACATTACCATTTGGTTTCCGTGGATCTGTGTTAAGTGCTTAATGCATCTCCTCCTATGCTCTGTTCAGTAGGATTTCCGTTAGCTTATTACGAGCTAAAACCCACTTTAATAGGAACCCCGTTTTTCTTTCAAACGAAGTAATGTACTCACTCATTCAGGCATTTATTCTGCAAGTATGCAAACTTTTCGTTTAAAGCACTCCGATATTTACTCATCCTATCCTATCATGATTTGTTCTTTGCTATTAGTACATTGTCTATTTAAATGTGTGAAGCTTAAAGGCAGCTTGCAAGAATGTAATTTTTGCCAAATGCCTTCTGCCACGATAAACTTCCAAGAACTCGAACTCTGACATGCAAATCAGTACAAATGAAACAAGATGGTTTGCATTTTCAGAGGATCTATTTTTTCTAAATGGGCAATGCACTGCAGAATGATTTCAGTGATGATTTTCTCTTGCTTTGATTTGACCACTTCTTTAATAATCGAAGGCGATGCGTAGGCACTTTTGCTGGAGAATTAGGCGCTCTTTGGCAGTCTTAGTAATCTTATCTCTTATTTTCAAAAAGTTCACTCCGTTTTTTGGTTAAATCAGATACAGTAGTCCTCCTTATAAGGTTACGTAGTGTGCTATATATCACTTATACGTTCAACTACGGGCCAGTTTGAACTTTCCCATTGAGATTTGCCGCACGCAAGGATATGCGCTGGCATCTGAATTCCGCCATGCCATTATTTGCTTACTGGGAGCAGGACTCACTGTTTTGCTGAAGTAATTATGTAACTAAATTCACTTCGCATGAAAATAGAAGAGCTGTAATGGGATTTTATCTTTTTCATTGCAGTTAAATGAAGCGGCTGCTTCTTGGTAACTTATTCAGTGGACAGAAAAAGTGGTCAGACATTCCAGAATAGACGTGCTTTATCTTCGACGGCAAGATCAGTTAGGTAGCTAAATATGCTTTTCTTTACGTTTTTATATACTCCGCAATTAGATGTTTCCATGTGGCTAGGGAAATGCTGGGTCGCTTAGCAGCTCCGAATCGCACAGTGTACGCACTTCAACTAAAAGTCAGTTACCACTTCTCACAGATCAAAAGTTTAGAATTATTGCGACTGAAAATTGGGTCTATCAGCACGGGGTGAATGGCAAAACACCACACTATATAAAACTTTAATCTGAAAGGATAAAGTGGAACTTTCAGAATTGCCTGGTTCCGTCTTCAGCCTTAAGGTCAGATGGTGCCTAAAAAGCTTGTAGTCTACATAAAAAGATCCTTCCATCATTAAAAGACTTTGCCTGGAACCTTACTTCTGTCTGAGGAAGATCAAAGAGGCCACGCAACGCCAACAATGCGTTTCACCACGTGCTGACAATGGCCGCTTCCGGCCGGGACCAGAGGGTAAAGGCCCAAATTGTTATTTAAAAATTGATTGCTCCTTTTTCAAATGCTCTTAAGAAAATAATGATCTCCTTCCTTTAATTTAATGACTTGATTGCTGCAAAGGCGTTCTAATGCGCAATGGAAGTAAGTTTTTCATTTCTTTCTGCGGAAATAGCCCACTAACTGAATATTTAATGTTAGGAAAGGCTGAAGATGGGAAGCGGCTTGTTCCTGAAACTAGCTCCACCGTTTCCAATTCGAAGATTCATTTAGCTAGTTATTTCTTTAAAAAATGAAAACTTACTTATCCATTGCGAAATCCCATCTGTATGCCTCATTAACATATTATTACACTACTTCTTGGTTTATGCAACTCAATTTCGCAGCTTGTAGCTACGTACGATAATGCTGATCAGGTAACAGTTAAACGCTGAATTGGAAGGTATATATGCAGTTCTACGAATCACTCATAAAGCAGTGAACAAAATGTTATGATAAATAGAAGCACATTAGGCGTAGCAAAGTATCAAAATTGGGCTACTTTCCTCAATGACACCCCACCTGTTAGTCCGGCCGTCAGACTTGTAAGTGGTTAACTCAACTTTGAACGTTTCACTGTTGATTTTAAAATTCCACAGCAAGCAGCTGTCTGTAGATAGCTTGAATTGCGTCTTTGTGAACAAAACAAACACGCAGCAATAAAGGCTTTTATTTTTGGCCGTCAGACTTCTGCTAAAGCTGTTCGCGGTTGAGGTAGTTGAGATAGGGTGCCTTTCTCGAGGCACAAGTTTGTTATCACAATAGGCGCTTGGCAGTGTTCAAGACAGTATTCTTAATGATTATCAAGTTCTAGGTCATCGTTTCTCAGAAAGGTCAGAGCTATTCCTAGCCTCCCCCTGGACTTGGCTCATTTCTGACACTGCAAATTAACATACAAATTATATAAGTTCATTGATCACTATAAAGAATAGAAACTGCATCATTTTACGTAACACTTTCGTTATTGTGCTTTTGAGTATAAAGTGCGCGAAATCAACTAATCTGTTAAGAAATTCTAATCCCTCTGCTAATATAAACTCAATAGAGCGCATTAGAGTGCAGTGTCACCAGATTAACAGCGTGCGGCATAACACGAATAGTAGCGGGTCAAAATGTTTTGAACTGCTGCAGCGGCTTCTACAGATCATAAGACTTATTTTTGAAACTTTATGCTTGGTGTTTAGACACACTTGCTGCGGGTTGCGAGTAGCGAGTAGTGGCTGGTTAAAGCATGGAAGCATAACGAGTGATTGTATCAACTGCTTTGAGGATAGGCTGCTTGGTAATAGGTTCGTGAGTTTTCGTTTTCAAATAATGATCTTTCCTGTTTTTCGCAACTTTTATTCTTTTTCTTTTCTTTTGGTAAAACCCGCTTCTCATTGCATGCTTTGATGACGCCTCCAACAAAGTCGAAGTTCTCGGGTGACCAATGACCCGTCATCAGCGAAACATTGTCACTCACCGGGTCAGGACTTACTGCTTGCAAGCGCCTCCGCCTGACCAACGTTAGCAGGGACCTCAGCTATCACCTCTATCTTGAACCGTCAGTCTCAGTCTACATTTTAAACTTTTATCCTTGTGAAGCTTTCGGAACCACCTCGTCTCGTTCTCAGTGCTCCAGTTAAAATCGAGCTTCTTCTGGAGTTTTCCTAGAGAATTTGGAAGAAAATGCGTTTAGCACTGTGAAGGGCTCCGTTCTCCCTGCTCTATTAGGCTCACTTTCTTTAAATCACTACCAGATCCAAACTGATAAGAAACTGTGAATAAAAAACATTACCGTTATACTATCAACTTACCTTCACTTCTTACGTATTACGTGACGCTAAAATGGGGACATGGTAGACCCAAAAGCTCCGTCAAAATAAAAAAATTTTACTCCTACACGGGCTGCTTTCCGTATATTAATACGAATGAATCTTTTCTCAAACCTTCTCCGATTATCCGTTGATGTTGTGCAGTAAGTCTGCAATCACTAAAACGCAGTTGCCTAACCCGTTGAAGGTTGGGTAGTTCTATTAGCAGAAAACAACTCTGAAACGAAGTTTTTAGAACTGACATCAGCGTGCGTGCAGGATCGAGTCAACAATGTTCATTGAGGCCTTACCACATCTTTCATAGTCACTGAATATTCAATAGGCGTCTGAATTTTTAAGAGCTCCATATTTCCGTGTGTTTCAGTGTTGCTTGCTTTCTGCTAGTAAGACTGCCAACCCTCCAGTTAGGGAGCCGCTTTTTTAGGTATTACAGAATCACAATACATCAACTGGTAATCAGGGAACCGTTTGAGAACGGGAATAACGGTATGCCGAGCCCTTACAAAAGCGCCAGTATTCAAATTAATAAATCCTTGTAAGTTTCAGTTCCTCATGCTACATGTACTTAAAATATTCCTCCCATCGTGAATCATCAAAGTAGCTTCAAATGTAGTAGCAGTAAAGAGGTACTCAGTGCTGAGCTAACATGCTCCAAAAGCCTCTTTGAACAGGGTTTTGCAGCTTTAATGGAAATTCGACATTCATTGAATAGCTAATTTTTTCTCGTTTGGAATACTCACCTTGTTTGACTCTAGCGATATTGATTTTCTTATTACCTCTGCTCCTATTGTCGTTGAAGTTATAACGGATGACATTTGCATTCCGTTATCTGTTTGTGGGCATGCTCAAAATGATAGTATCTGTCAGCCATGACAGCCTTTGCAAATCATTCACGCTCATTAATCTGCTTTGCAGTGTGAAGTGAAATTAGCCTTATTATAGCTTAAATATCTTTGCTGCAGATGTCCAATTGTTTCCATAACAAAGATGGGAGAGAACAATAACCAATCTATCTTCGGTGGCCCCAATCTTTCATCTGCTTTTCGTACGGTTATTTTAATTTATTCAACACCAGACCTTTTCAACAAATTGTTATTAATATATGAGGGCTTGTACAGTGGCTTGTACAGTGGCTTGTGCAGTTCAATCACTTAGCCAAGCTGACTTCTAGCCCTATTAATATATAAGGCTGTGCAAAGAATAACAAGTGCTTTCACTGCAAAGATCATTTAACATTTCACATCGCAAATTATTTATGCTACATGAGGGCTGCTGTCTTGCCACGTTGCTGACACCAAGCCTATGAGCAGAATATATTTCAACGGTTAATGTCACACGGTCAAAGCGTGTTGAAGTATGGACATGTGATGTGAATTGGCGCAAAACGCATCGATCTTGAAGTAATAAATTGATCTTGTTTATATAGGTACCCTTCGTAGCAGTTCAATGCAATTTCATTTGCTTACATGAGTTTGATCTGTTCGTAACGCCCAAATAATGATTGCATATTGCAACCATTCCTTCTTTCATGCAGTTATGTCCATCTAAGGTGATCGAAATAGGTGTTTTACTTCACGAAACAGAATCTTTCTCCATTGCATAACGCAAGAATAACTGACTAGCCTAAGAGCAAGCATTTCCCAATTTAAAGAGAACCCTCTGCTTAGAATTAAAAGCACGTGAATTCAAGGAGCGCCTGAAATGAACTTGCTTCTCTCCCAGTCTTAGAGTCTGCCTCCTGTGCATACTTCTACTTAGCTGACGTTGACCTATTGATTATCGAAAAGATATGCTGCTTGAAATTGTCAACAGAAGTTAGGCGTTATTATATCAAATCGAACACTGGTCACAAAGACATAATATTAATAATAGACAACATTTGAATACATAACGTTTTGTAACGGGTTGAAACCTATTCATAATGTAAACCTTTAATTACGGTGAAACCCGTTATGTAAGAATGTAGTATTCTGTCCGGAGCTTTCGGCTCAAAGCTCGACCGTCATCAGCGGAAAATGAACATTCAGTTGCTGTGTGTTATCTCTTCTAGCTGGTGGTATTTCCGCGTTTTTTACACGCGAATTTATAACGGTATTCACATAAGTGGACCATTTAAGAAAGCTTACCTTCAGTTTCCACGTCTCTGTCCGTCCTGGTAGTTAGCTCTTGATTCTGCCTTTTCGCAACAGCCACACACTTTTATGGAACTTATTTACGAGATAGGCCGTTGAGCAAATAAAAATTGACGGGTCCTTCAGATCCTTTCTCGACCCGTCTGCAGCGGAGAAAACAATCTGGTGTTCCACTGTAAACAGGCTCAGAAAGGGCGCCTCTGGTACGATTCCACTTTGTTTAACGGCCTATTCCGTGAATAAATTCCATCATATGAAACCTTATGAACGCATTATAAAAAGTTGTATTTAAACCGATGCACACATTCTCACAAATTGTTGTTGCATAGGTGGCGTTAGTCAACAGGTGGCGCAGCATGGTGCGGCGTGAGCTGCGCCACAGTCCTAACTGCCCAACCGATAAAGTTTTGTGACTAGCATCTGTAGTTGACGACTGGTATCATTCAGCAGTGGCTGCGCCTTGTTTTGCTCAGGTAAATTTCGCCCTTTTGGATTGACGAATAACGGAAAAATGAACTATCGGCTTTGCATTGAACAGTTTGCGAAGCCTTTTTTACAAAATCAATGTTGTGTTTACCTAACCAATGTGATTCATGCTCTGGGATACCGTACAGGGAAACACTTGTGACCATCGTTTATTTCTGGTCTATTTATACTTATTTTGTTGCCACACATCCAGCATCAATCTTACTTATGCACTTTCTCAATTTGTTAATATCAAGTCGTAAAGAGTGCGCATATATATCTGCCCTGCGGAATCGAAATAATTTTAACTGATAGTAGGCTCTAGCAGATCTCCTTTCATGCTGGGTAGCCTAAAGAAAATTCGCACACCGTATCTCCTAATAATGCTGCTCCCGCGGTAATTTTGTTATACTTAAGTAATATAACGTTAATCGCGAATCTTGGGCAGCCTGAATCCATTGCTTGTCTTCTAAACAAAGGAAAATTAAATAATGATTTGCTCCAAATTGAAGGCAGCACCTTTCTTTATAACTCCTGCATTCTCGATATGTGGCATATATGTTAACCATGGAGTTGAATTACTCTTGTAGGTAGAGCCCCCTCTTTAATCAAGCAAAAGAGATATGACTTAAACTATATTGCTCATGTATTGCCATTAAGCATTTTCATCTTATTAATGGGTTTGCCACCGTGTGTCACCACTTAAACAAATTAGCCACATTAGCGAGCAGCGAAGTGTAATGCTCCTCATAAAAGGATTTTCTTTCTGGTTGCAACAAGCAACTAGCTCTATGCGTTGTTAACGTCAGACCATCAAAGAGCGTTTCACCATTCGTGGGACTGCTGCTCTGAGCCCACACATTAACCCTATGGAAACTTTTGTTGCTCATTCAATCCTTTGGCAAAAAATGGTTGTCATGCAAAGCACAGTCAACTGAGCATTCAATGGCACGACGATGCGGTTAGAAGGCTGTGACGAATGATACGTCACAGAACGAAGGGTGGAGAAAGTGCTCTATTGCGTTATGGTGTTGCCATTCTTGACTAATCGTCCTCGCTAGCTTTTGAATCTTTGGAACTTTGCATCCTCTTTAAAACATTGTAGTTAGAATTGAGTGAAACATTTCGCGGCGTCATTTAAGGGTGCTGCATTAAGAGTTCCATGGAAGTCGTTGGCTTTTTTCTATTCATGAACCGCAGCAGCGTTCACTTGGATGGAAGGTTAAAGATATGCTAACAGACTGAACGTAACATTCAGCGAGAGCGCGACTTGCTGGCGTCCAACTGCTCAACGTTTGGGTAGGAACTTCGCAAATAATTTGTTTACTTTCGTGCGATGTTGTACGGCTCGCAAAGCTAGTATTACCTATAGGTGAAACTTTTTGATAAGCGCTTAGTCGCCAAGCGCCCATCTGATTGATCGCCGCACCAAGCAGCGCCACTTTTCCTTTTTCGGTAAATTCTTTGCACGCCTGCCTTCTTAACAGCTGTTCAAGTTTATTTGTTCGACTTCTTTTTACGGGTTTTGCGCCCGCGAAGACGCTACTTTCCGAGTCCGCTGTAGAAGAGTCGCCCAACTTCGCTTAGCTTGGCAAACCGCACGAGGTTCAACAGTTTGGAACTTAACGCAAGTGTTTGATTAGTTTGGGGCAATAATGTCATTCTTGTGCCATGACATAGCACTGACTTTCAGTTAAATGTTTGAACTTTCAGGAGAATGAACTTCAGCAATGATAAGGAACTTACGATCCCTAATTCGCCTGTTGTGGACCTGAACAGGCGCACACGTCCAACGGATAGAACTTCGGTACCCGTGCCTCCAAGCCTGTCCGTGGTGCAGACTATACGCCTTCTAATGCAAGGAAAGGTAAGTCAGCCAGAGCAGAGTCCTGGAATGAATAGTATAGCATTACACATTTTTACAATGTTCATGGGTAAATTCTTCGAACAATTTCGTTATTCGTTGTTTTAAATTCTTGCTTCTACCCCCAGCAATACGCTAACTAAACTGCATGACGACATTGCCGGCTTGTGAAAGCCGTTTGCCATGTAAAGATTGATTGACATATCCACTCAATCCTGTTCGCAATTTAATCGAGCGAATTTCATAAAACCGTGAAATCGTTGTCGCAGAAAACTATCACCTATTACATTTAAGAAATACACAAACTCATGAGCACGTGGAGCCTTAATGCAAGAAAATGAATGCAGGAGCAAAATAGCTTGTCTGATTTTGCAGATTAGCGCTTGTTAAATGCGGACCCTTCGGCAGCGATGGGGGGCAGTCTGCTTTTTCAAAGGTTTTAAGTTAAACGAGTTTGCAACGCTATGCAAAAGTCAATCTAAAGATGTTGAAATGAGCTAACGGGAAACATTTTTTGAATAGCTCTTTCTTGAGGGTACTTTGAATGGAAAAAACTACATGGCCTCATTCAGATACCACCATTTCGCAAGATGAATTAGCAATGAAAAGAATTGCAGTTTATTGGTCGCAAATTTTCCAGCGTTTGAATAAATACTTCGACTATAAGAATTTCTTTTACATCGTTTCAGCTGCAGTGGCTTTCCCGGAAGCTCTAACATTGATCTGTCGAGCCATTTTCTTCTTAATCGATCCTGCTCAAAAATCACGTCTAACTAGTCTGCCGCGGTGGAAAGAAACTTGCGAAAAGGAAACAAAACTCGTGGAATGCTGATTTTGATTTTTGGACTTGCGCTTTAGCGCAGCAAATTACTGAGCCAACACGTCAATTAGCTACTTAGGAGAATTTCACCTGACAACTTGTTGGAATCATAAATATTATTATAATTACAATTATAAGCGTCTGTGTAGGAGAATTATGATTAGTTAAGCTGCGGTTTATAGGCAGTTATTACAAGTTAAAAAGAGTATGCTTTTAACTTTTGTAACAGATTAGAATGTTTTCATCAGGTACATGGAATGATACGGTAGAAAGTCAAAAATTACCGGATATCTAAGACCATACAGCAGAGTGAACGGTTCAAAACATTTGTCTCTCAACCTTCTATAGTCGAGCGAAGTTAGAGGGTGGTTTAAAACAACACCCATCGCCTCAGAGAACGCAAGATCATTTATGAGAGTTCTTCCACAGAATATTTTGAACCAGTACTCTTTTATACACTTTATTCAAATATATGGCCTCTTATTTTTACATGGAGAGGAATCCGCATTTTCATTGTCGGCTCGTGCGGTAATAGCTTTTGTTCTGCTAGATTTGGCGGGCTTATAGCGAAAGCATTCTTGAACTCAAGCTTGTCCATTGCATTCATAGTTCCAGTAGCCGACTGTGCAAAGGTTGAACCACTTTTCATACTGTGTGATAATTATGTTAATTTTCTGTGTAATCCGACGCACTTTTTTAGGCCCCGTATATTCTACCGAGAATTTGCATTTTATTAATAACATCCATAATACTGAGCTGCTTACGAAGTTTATGGAATGCGGAACTGACAACTTAATAACCTTAACTTAAATCGTAACGTCATCAACCGGTGAATTCTCAGCGAGACAACAGCTTTCGGAACTGCTCTTATGCTGTGTTTCAGCGGAGCTCTTAAAGGCAAGACAGTTTCGTGAAACGCGTCTATTGAAGGGCAGCGCATGGTAGTAGTTGGTCGCTGTTGCTCCGGTGAAGACATGACAGAATCTCTAGTCGAATCCGGGATTCTTTTTTGAATATTCTTGCTTATAAACAAAATGGTTGCATTTATGAATGTAAGAAAAAACAACTATCAAACCATTAGAAAGAATTCAGCATTTCATAACGGTACAATAGGCTGATCAGTGCATTCAGCAACTTTTAAATCGAACGGTTGAAGTTAAGTGGGTGCGACATTAGTCCATTGGTGTTGAAAGTCAGGACAAACTTACTGAAATCAAATGACGCATGTTTGAAGAAAAAGCGAAATTAAGTTTAGTATGATGTAATTGAAGGGTAGTTTAGTTGGTCTGTTCAGATGCAAATTGAGGCGATTTTGTAGTGAGCTCGCTTTTTGCGGCTTGGATTGATGTAAGATATTCTATTCCCCAGTTTGTAAAATAAGTCCTCTTCTTTCTTAAGCTTTAGAGTGCAAACGATAGATAGTCGACAATTCAAGCTGTTTCATCGGTATGAATTTCCTAAAGTGGTCTTTCTCTTCAAAACTATTAATAGACAGTTCTCCAAGCTGTCAGCTAGGGGTTCGCAGAAATCCAGTTTTCTCACTGCGTGGTAATGCTCACAGAAAAATGCTACTGCAATGCCTTCATTACACCTTGCTTGTATTTCAGTAACATTTTTCATATACTTCTATACCTGTAGGTTTAAAAAAAGAGTGAACTAAGCGACGCTTTATCAATTACAGGACAATTTTCTCCCATGCATTAAGTCACGTGATTCATAGTAGTAGTTTTAAAATCGCAATTCAAATGCTCAGTTCCACAAACAGAATGCAAGTAAATTAACCCTTTTTGGCAGCTCGGATTGAAATGGTCAAACTCTGCTAACTAATCGATTCCTACCAAGCAATGTCAACACGGAAAAGCTGGCCAAATGAGCGCTCTGCTTTCTGCATATTGGCGAAAGAATTTTGCAAGCTGTTATGCCTTTGTACGGGTAAAACTCTTGTGAAATGTAGCAGAAACAACTTACTTTTCCATTACGTTCGAAGCAATGTTCTATTTATCATTCTAGTAGAGCATTTTGCTATTGAAATCAAGTCACTGGTGCACCATGCAGTCTGCCATATCCACCGGCGTGCTAACGAGCCAGAAGAACAATTTCCAATCTGCAATGCTTTCGCTATATGAATTCATTTGAAACTAGTAGTCATTCATGTCAATTAAAGTTAAAGTAATGAGAAATAGAGTCCAAATACGGAGTGCCCAATGTATGGAGTTGAAAAGTACTCGCCCAATCTCGTCAATCGTATTAGTACTCTGTAACAACGATAATAAGACAGATAACGTTTTGTTTAGAACTTATTAGTCAAAAATGGATCCTTAAGGTCTTCCCAACAATTTTAATGCGGGCATTGACTCGTTCATTCCCCGCATGTAGATAAGCTGAAGGCTATGGCTTTACGCCTTCAATTTTTATTTTTGACACTACATTGTTTGAACTTTTCTAGGAGGTGGGCAGCATAATAGGAAAGGTAAGCGAAATTGCAGTCGGTAGTACCTTGCAGAACATCAATTTTTATTCATACAGAAAGGAGAGCACATAAAGATCATTCGTGACGAGGTAGGATGAACTTAGTGGTTAAAAAGTGCATCATTGTTTTGCTCATAGAGTATGGCAAAAATAAATATCTCAGACGGTTCTTGCCCAGAACGCATCGTCACCATCACTGGAAGTATTCATGCGATTAACAAGGCTTTCAGAATGATTTGCAAAAAATTTGAAGAGGTAAATAATTTTGCTCTCGTTTTGCTTTTCAACCGGAAACAGGAATACCAATTCACTAGGACCAGCAGCAAGTCCCAGAGAACGTGCCAAAACCTCCCATTACCTTTCGTTTGATTGTTCCTGCCACCCAGTGTGGATCGTTGATAGGTAAAGGCGGATCAAAAATAAAGGATATTCGGGAGGTAGGCAGTCCTCTACGCTGAATGTGCAAAAGGAAAGAAAATCGTTTCAGGCTACCGGTGCTTCAATCCAAGTCGCTAGCGAAATGTTGCCTAGTTCTACTGAAAGAGCCGTGACAATTTCTGGAACTGCTGATGCCATCATTTGCTGTATGCGACAAATTTGCCTTATTCTGCTTGAAGTAGGTTACTTACACCAATTGAATATTCATCTTTCGTTTTATCGTGCTCTAAGCGTCAGGAAAATATGTTTTGTCATTATGTTGACCAGAGGAAATGGAAAATGTAAAATATTTTGTTTCAAAGCAGTTCAAAATAAAATCATGCAAAGAGAACAAAGGAAAGCTTCTTTTCAGAATATCGGTCCAAGAATACGTTCGCATTTCATTGAGCCTTACTCGGAGGCATTAGGTTTGCTTCATATGTACAGATTCTCCAAGCTGTTGGATTCCATACAGATTTATGCAATGCTAGTTTTTTAATAGGATATGGTCCCTGGATCTGATTACGTATACTGCATGAACCTACATTAAAAAATTAATCAGCTCCTTTAATTGGGTAGTTTGAAGCAATTGCTTGTTTCAGTCTCCTCCAAAGGGTGCCACTGTGCCCTATCGTCCTATACCATCGATCGTACCTAACATCTTGTGCAGCGGAGCTTCTTCAATAGCTTCAGCTAACCAAAAGAATGTGCCGCCAATGCAGCAATTCATTTATGGCAGTCTGCAGACTGAGGTAGAACTTGTTTTATTTCCTGCTTGTTATGCAGTTAGACATTTTTATTTAAATTGCATGCAACAGATACACATACGCTTCTTACCCAAAGTCAGTACATTATGGGTTATCCTAATTTGGCCTATTAAACTAAATGTTTTCCAAACATGTTATAAAGCAGTCAGAAGGTACTCCAACTCTAACTGGTCTTTCCTAAATAAGCTGAATTCCCGGCTGATGTATGTCTTAAGTGAAATTAAACTTTATTTGACTATCCCATCAAACTTCTTCTGCTATTATTAGATTGTCATTCAAAGTGGCCGATAGATGAAAGTCAAACTTGCGCTTTTTAATGGTCATGTTTGAATGTTTATATATCGGAAGAGTTTTGACTATATTCGCAGCGGCCAAGTTTAGTTTATTCAAGCAACTACACCGTACCGTCTTTCTACCAAAGATAAGGTTCAATACCTTTCTTGTAATTGTCTTCAGGGTGAGAAAGCAGAAATGCTCTGAAGGCGTTCCCACTGCATCGTCACTGACATACTTTTTTGGCACGGGAAGACCCCTGGATCCTGGAAAAGATAGTAATTGGTAGGGGATCTGTCCAGCGAATGTGGAGGATAATGAAGTTCCTCGATGCGTCCCCAACTCATTCATTTTGAGCCGGGTCGCAAAAGAACTGTTTAGGTGAGCGTTGTCGTCCAATACGGATCAACCCTTTCTTCCTGAAAATAGTTAATCACATTATTCTTGATTTCTTGTATGCTTCTTGCATTTCACGACTATAGGCATTTGTTGTGGTAGATTCTCCAGGCTTGAAGAAGCTGTGGTGTATGACGCCCCAGGTACACCACTGTACTGTCAACACTTCATTCTTCGCGTGGAGCTGTGCTCTCAGGAACTTTTCCTACTGTTCATCCATACTGCAGATCTCTTTCTGCTGTTATTTTTCGTCCAATGTAGAAATGCGGTCTAAATAAGGGTTAGATTGCTGACGAAGCAGATAGATAGTCAAAGCATCTGCTGAACCAGTCCAATCTCTGCTAGTTGCCGGTTGTGCTTCCACGGCTTCCTTCAATCATTCAGTACGTTCTCCAGCGAGAAATATCGCGAACCGCTCCTCTTCTCTTCGCCCTTCTTGTCAGTATCACTGAGGCTTTTGAACAGTCAGATATCCGTCGTGCAGACGGGTCAGTACTCCAAAGTTTAGCAAAATATTGGCTGGCCTTTGCTGCGCTTAGCCTGTGTTTGAACCAGTACAACGGAAGCGAGCTAAAACAGCAGTTCTTCATTATTGCAGCAAAATGATATACTTGAACGATCAAGCAAGCTCGGTCATAGCAATTACGCGAATAAAAGCTTCAACTCTGCTGCCGGTAATAGTACTGCACAATCTCAGGGAAGCTTCAAATTAGAATGAAATTCAACCATACAAAACTCGGTCACTTTGAATGATAAAACCTAATATTTACCATTAGTGAGATTTGTACGCTAGTAGATTATTCCCAAAATGGGCGCGCGTTTGAATGCGGAGCTTGACGTAAAAGCATATCGTATCCTACCCGGCTTTTCCGAATTCTTCCATGCACCAGCTTTTCACTGACCTCGCTATCCTTTCCCCTGCTTAACTTTACGCATGTTCCTGTTTTTAGCTTGCAAAGATGTACCCATGTCATCCGCTCTTTCAACCGATCCCGACTTTTAACCAGCCAGGTATAGTACGTATGTGTGTTTAGCTTGCGCACCGCTTTTTCCTGCTTGCCACGGCAGTGCCTTTACTTCGCAGTCAAGCGCTCCATTTTCCTTGGAGACCGTTTCTCGATCTGCGCAAAGGCTTAAGCCTTGTTTCGTAAAACTGTTTTTCAATAGATTTAAAAGTGGATAATTAAAATAATAAAAACAGTTTATCTCCAAAAGCATTTGCTTTTAACAAATTGACTTTCGTACTTTACTTACTTTAGTTTACGTTAAATGGAATGGTGAAGCAGTTGCCTGAAATCATTAGGCCATTGTCCGTTAATTATAAACCCTTATACTCTGAGCCACCTTTGCTGTTCGCGGTTATTAAAAAGTACTTTGATTAGTCCATTCCTCAATAGCACTTGGACCAGGTATTATTTCACCCAACGTGATTGGCATGATCAGTCCGGACGCTTACTTCCAAAACGAGCTGAATATACTTAGTGGCCTAGCTAATGGTTTAGCGAAGCCGTCTACGGAAGAAGCTGTGTAAGTATATACTGTTTTTGTAGTTAGAAAACTTGTTAGCTATATTTGGTTAAGTTCTACCGGCTATTGAACGCTTTATACCTTATAGGCAATTTAAAAATCAGTTGCAAATTTCTGCTTCTGACGTACGGTAATTATACTTTACCGGAAGTAAGATTTTCAGGTCTTCCACAGTTGGTGCCGCGGATGAAGAAAGTAATCAAAAATATGTACAAGACTTGCTTAACATTTCGCAGTGCATGGGGAACCCTACGTAAGTAACAAAACTAAATTACTCGCTGGTTTTGTAAACGCTGCGATATGCGGCACTTCCCCTGTATTCACAACGCTTTATGAGAGAAATTAAAAGGTTAGCAAGTATTCTTACTTTAACAATTGAACGTTACTCCCTTTTAGGATTAAAATACTTTAATTTCTGGCT
The DNA here is from genome assembly GCA_000797535.1 of Trichuris suis. Taxonomy (NCBI): domain Eukaryota; kingdom Metazoa; phylum Nematoda; class Enoplea; order Trichinellida; family Trichuridae; genus Trichuris; species Trichuris suis. The sequence goes on along the minus strand of KN538400.1, from coordinate 378,206 downwards.
TCAGCGCTTCAGCTAATTCTTGCGGCATAGTAACGATCAGAGCTGTGACAGTTCTGTCTAAGCTCAGTGCATTAAGTGACAGGAACAAATGGAGCAGTAGCATAACTGCCTTTGAATAGACAAGTGTAAACAAAATATTCATCCGATCGAAAGGCAGTACTCTGTGAATGAAACCCAATATATTGTTTTGATTAAGTTTTGCGCTCTCTTCTCGCCGCTGCAGCAAATAGCACGTTTTAATTTATTTGATTCTTTGACTGATGTGTACTCACTTATAGCACTGCAGTGGAAAGCTCTCAGATGCAACAGTCCAATGTGAGCCAGTTTACTCCAAGTAATACCCATCTGGAATCGAACGGTTTGAACACTACTGAGCAGGCTGCTATGCTTACGGCCCCTCTGGTTGCACAGCTTCAAGCTGGCAATATCATGCAATTTGTTAAAATGGACTCAATTTTGAACCCCATTCTTGCAACGCAACCGCTTCTTGTTCCGTTGGCTCCGTTCAACAGTTTGGGCTTCCACTTTGACCCGGAAGCGCATAAAAGTGTTACTGGCACAGCTGCCGCCTCCAAGCATTCACCCGCTGCCGAAAGGGTGTCCAAACGTTACAGCCCTTATTAGGCAAGCTGGCTGCATCAGTGGTTGGATGGTTACTTTGCTGTCCAGAACAATCGATTTTCTCAATTGCAAGCATGTTTGCAAAGACGTGCAATAAAACTTACTACCATTACACTTCTATTCTTTGTTTCTGATTATTGCTTGAATGCCTGTGTGTCATTAATATTCATCAATAACGATTTTTGATTATTTTTCACTTAAAGTAGGAATAATGAAGATGGAATTACAATTTCGATTGACCTCCAACCTTTAGCGTCAGCGTAAGAATAATTGCAGGTGGACGTTGTGATCGCCGGGAAAGGGGCAGCAGTTTAAAGAAAGCGAAGTGTGCCATAATTGCGATTCAGAAACAAGACCACATATGATAACACAAAAAGCAAAAATGGGATAAACGGATGAATAAGGCTGGTAAAGGCGCCTGTGCTCTTTTTATTTAAATATTTTTCGATCGCGTCTTTCTTGATGAGTCCATTAGGTACAGCTCTTTCGGTTGTATTTTTATTGTCTTGTCGTCTTTGGCTTTTGTACTCTTATGTGGCTGAAGTGCTAAATGGTCTGTCTCCTGAGCGGAGAACGCTTGACAGTATGCCACCTCCTCAATCCAGAGCACAATAATATGCCTAGTTTATGGAATTGTTCCATAAGTCGGTAACTTCGACTGTGTTGCCGCAATTTATCGTGTGATTGTGTTTGGTCAGCGCTCTCAAGATAAAGTCTCGTTCTCTAAATAGAAAGCAAGACTGTAGAGAAGCAGAGCACTGCGAAGCAAGAGCGGCACCCGCAGAAGCTTTTGCAGCGTTATCCATTGCGAAAGTGGGGTCAAGTATGGCCGCGCATGTCATTTCGTGTGGCAACCATGCAGCACATGTGCTTCCGAATTTACGAATCAGAACTAGTGCCTGTCTCACAAATGTAGCGGGCAAATCATTTACGTATACATGTAATCTCATAAACAATTACTGGGCAGCGGTCAGCTCAAACTTTGACTTTATCACTCCTGAGGATCGAACACACGTTGCGAGCTCTTGAACCAAACGATGATATTAAGATCTCTTCTATGCCTGCGCATCTGCTCGCCCAAGCCCATATAGAAGGCAATGACAACTCTTGTTTCTGATCCTATGTCATGTTGGGCTGCCTGCCTACATTCCTTCAACATAGACAAACTGCAAAGACGAACTGACCAAGAAAAAATCGCCAGGAATCATTTTTTGACCCATGGACTTAGAGGCTGGAATTAGCAGAAGCACTGGTGGCTGCTGGGCTCGAGTTTGGAATTAGGCTGAGGCATAAAGTTCCCAAATGGACTACTCGCCGTTGGCTGAGTCCCCAGCCATGACAACCTAGTCCGGGCAACTTACGCAACTTAAGCAGATTGATTTCTGTTAGCCATCGTTTTGACGGTACCAGGCGATTAGGCGTGAGAAAACTAATCTCACTGGTTTTTGCGTTACACGTTCAAAGATTCTGCGCATTTGTGCGAGGTCTTGTTGCTACCGAACGCGCGATGCGAAGACGGCATTTTATATATTTTCGCGATTTTGTGCGTAACGTTTGCGTGGTAATAACTGAAAAATTTGTGGAAAATACAGAAATGCTTGGCTGATTGGATGAATGAGAATGAACCTCTATACCTGCCTCTACTTCTTGCATTCCTTAGATCCTGCATCAACGTGTGTGCGATGAAACCTGTTTGAGGCGAGATGTCAAACATCCAACGCTTCGAAAGGAACAAGTAACAATTCTGAAACTTCGCGAACATTTAATTTCTTTGATGAGCATGCAGAAGAACTCTACCTGATTATCACTTTTGTAAATTTACCTGATTATCAAGATATACAGTACCTTTGCGTGAATTGGCACTGAACATTTTTTACCTCTAGTTTTGTCGCTGCTGTGAAGCTCGACTGTTCGAGATATAACGTTTTGGTAAAGAGTTGAGCAGAACTGCCGTTACAAGCAAAAGTTTACACTCCTTACCTCGTATATAGGACCGAACCATTAAAGGCATCTAACCTCTTGACAGTGGACTCCGGATTGCAGTGAAATCCAATCTTTTATTTCAAGCACAAGGCCTCGTGCGCGTGACTGCGTGAAGATCTTAAGTCGAACTCAGATAACTGATAGTTTCTGAAACAGTGGAAGAAAACCAATGCACCGGCATCTGAATGAGGTGGCTACGTGCCGCGGGGAACCGAGGCAGCATCTGCTATCTACACGTGACTTGTCAGTTTCAAGCGATGTATTCTGAATCAGCTTTCATTTCGTTATCTTGAACCAAAGTGCTCTGAAACCGCCATTCGTTTCGTTATTGTGCAGAGAATAACTGCTTTCCAAAAACGTTTAACTGGAACTGTCGTGTACTGGCACCGTGCCATACAGTCACCATCACGACGATTGAATAAATATTAAAGCGAATAACACACCGGTATAATAAGCTCTGAGAGCTGAGACGACATCGTCGCGCTAATTATGCCGACGTTTTCTTGGAAGTACCGGCAAGCAAACGAAGTATGCAGTTGCGACCAACAAATTAGCCGAAACGTGACATAACTTCATTTTCGTTCGTACCTTCTGGTACTTTGCTTCTGTAGGCGCTGTTAGCCTTATTGGACAAATGATGAGTTTATGGTCGAGATCGTGGTTATTCTTCCCTCGACGATTTTTGCACAATAGTAGCCGAGTTCCGCGAGTTCGTAAAAGCAGAAAAAACAAGCATTTAGAAGTAAACGATTATGGCTATTATTGGAATTATCATAATTTAGGTCAGTTACAATCATTGTACATAAGACTTTTCGCCACGGTGATTCATTTAGGTGAACCCTTACCTAGGAAGAAGGACGACATGAGACCAGTTAGAAAACCAGCCTATCAGGTGAAAGATCTGTGGTGTCAGGAAAAAGCACTTTTCGGACAAAATGACTACATAGGTAAACCTCTATGGCTTCAATTACACCATAGCGCATTTTAAAAATGTTAACTGACTTTAATGTAGTTTCTGAGAATTCTGCCCAATTAACTTACGGATGTCTGTTGAGTCTTAGGGCTATCGCAAGCATCTACTTGTGCAAGCAGGTAAGTAGAAGAAAGTACGCAATTAGCCACCCTTAAGTTTGAAATGTTTGTTTCAAATACTTCTGTGTACAATGGAAGCTCTCAAAGGTGCCAAATATCTTTTTTGTCTACTAGACCTGCTGGGAAACGGAACCATTCATCCTGCTCAGCTCTTGTACCACGTACCACCGTGGCTGCGCGGCTTTCCGGGTCAGCATCGTGCAAACGAATTGATCAAACTAATACACTATCGTAATCTGTATCAGGAGAAGATGAAGCGAAATACGCCCAAGAGATGGCATGAGCTATGCAAGAGAATTAGGTACCTTTTGAAATATCACAATTACAAAAAGGCGGACGAGATAAACATTGAGAGAGACTTAGGCCTATGGGAGGAAGATCCAGATTTCTTCTACAAAGATAAAACAAGACGAAGTTATTTAGATGACCCGTGATTTCCTCCCCGGCTCTTGTCCTTGTGTAACCGTGGTATTTCTTCGTTCACCGTATTTCTACGCTCAGATCGCAATATTGTTTTCTCATGTATTGAAAGCGGTGAAATAAAATATCTGCACCTTTCTCTATGATACATCTTGCGCGCGTACAGTAACTAATGAAAAGCAAGATCACTGAAGCCATGAGAAGCAAAGCCTGAAAACAGCTTTACGACAGGAAAATGATGGCATACGTTACGTAGATAAGTAAAACGGGGGATCTTTCCTGTTTGCTGCCCACGAGTCATACTATAACTTTTCCTAAGCCTAAGCCAAGTTACTGTGACGACAGTTCCTGAGGCTTAGGTGAAGGCTTAGGAAAAGTTACAGTATGACTCGTGGGCAGCAAATAGGAAAGATCCAAGGGGTCTTGTCGCGAATCTGCCCGCAAACATACAGTAATCCAGAGGTAAACAAAGAAACGCAGGTTGGCCACTGTAAATAAACAACGTACTGACCTAAACAGGACAAAGTACAAATAACACGTTCTTCTCGCCGAGCTGCCACTGTTTCATTTATGTCAACGTTCTTCATAATGCTAGGAGCATTTACGGGGCTTGCACACGATAATTAGCATTACGTGAGGCTTTTATCCCGCTACTTGGACCAATTTTTCCCTTAGTCTAGCCCGTCTTGGTTTTCTGCGCTTACGGAAACCTGAGTGCACACATCAGATAAACGCTGCACGAATGCAATGGGATTAAGATTCGATAGCAACTGAAAGACTTGTACAGCATAATCAGGTGCACGTGAGGCTTGCATCCAGCTACTTGAAGTAACTTTTCCTTTAACCTGGCCGATTTGCTTTTCTGCGCTCACGAAACATGAATCTACAGACCGGATAGGCGCTGTACGAATGGGCTAAGAATGAAGATTCAGTTTATGTAACGTCGCGTAATCCTAAAACAAGAATGGTCAAGGTAGCACGTACGCCAGCTGTTAGTTGCGTAATCTGTCGTAGCGCAGGCGTATAGCACAAGCCAAATTTAAACTTCCGCATCGCATAAAGCCGCACAAGTACGCTATATGATTACGGTTCAGATGCGATCCGTGAACTAACGCCTAAGCCAGCCGCAGCCAGTGTGCGTTATCATGTCCATCGACGCAAACAAAGAAGACAGCAATTTTATTTACAAGGCGACGAACAACAATTAAATAACACAATTCTATTTACAACTATATACAGAACAGAGGTCATACAGGCGCCCAGGACGTGGCTATGTCACCCAAGATTTTATCAAACGGGTCTTCATGGGGACGTAGCCTCCGGCGCCACATGAACTCGCACAGGTACGAGTCCAGCTCGCTCCTGCGCATGCCGCACCGGAGCTTATTTGACCGCTTCACTTGTGCCCACAGGGATTCCACAGTCTGCGCGTGCACCTCAGGGTCGTCAGGGTGCACGAAGTTCATGGAATCATTCACTCTCAAGTGAGTGTAATCTTCCCGCGACAGTTTATGGTACCCTCGCCAGCAGTCACTCGTGACCATAGTGCCGTGTCTGATATACTGCTTTATCAGCGGTATCAACGTCCGGCTACTACGGTCTGCAACGGGCACAAGGAAGGACTCCCCCGTTTCTCGGTATAAGCCCCCGAAGACTCATTGCCTTGGGTACTCCCTGCCACGGTGAGACTTCCTCTTGGAGAAGAGGGTCTCATCGATCTCCACGATGTGACCTGGGCCGCCTATCACACATGAGTGGCTGAGCACCGACTCAGCGGCAACGTCCCGCAAGCGCTTTCTCCAGGCCACCGCACACTTCTTGTTCAGTTCCATAAGATCAGCACTAGAATTATTCGCATCGATAGATGGAGCAACGTTGATACTCAATTCTTTGGAGCAACATTTTGACGTCCCATAGTCATTGCTGCACAGGTATATGAATATAATGATTCTTCGGAAGTCCGTGTTGGAACTGTAAATGACGTATTAAAATGTAAGTCCATATGCTTATAGTAGCCTCACCTTCAAATATGGTCCCCTTGCACATCTGCCCTGCATTCGGTCTTATGACATCTCCACCTGGGCGGGTGGCCGCTACTCTCTCCGCTCAGGGTCATAGGGTGCCCCTTCGCACAAAGTCTTTGTTGGTGGAGGATTCCTTTCTGTTGAAGGAATCGTATAGCTGATCCTTCATCTTCGAACCGATTGTAGAGAGAGAAAAGGTTCGTCAATCAACATCGCTCAGTCGTAGGAACCACACGATAACTGGAGGTCATTTGAACGCGACAGCTGCTCGCTTACAGCGCTAATTGCACAATACGGTAGAGCGTCGATTATCCGAATTCACTGGAAGGCTGAAATCTTAAATTGTGAGAAAATGGAAGATTCTATGTGTATCGCCGTTAGTTTATTGTTTTGTGAATCATGCTGGAAAAACAGAGTTTAATTTTGCCATTTGCATGGTATGTTTTGCATCGTATAGTAAGTACTCTTACACAATGTTACCCTACTAATACAGCCGATGGATCAAGGAGTAATTGAAAATTTGAAACGCCTGTATGAACTACGTGTCCTTCTCATGATACAGCATTTCGATGCCTGGAGATTGCTCTTGAATGGTTTGAATGTCAGGAGGAATGCGAGCCAGGAAAGCTTCTGTGCTTGAAGAACATCCGAGATTTAGCAGCCAAGATACGAACGACAACTTTGAGGCAGACGTCCATTACGGACTTTTTAAAACAGAAACAGTGTCATATGGAATCTTGGCTATTTATGGCAGACTGTCACGCATTTGGAACAGATTAAATGACTTCTTTTAAGTTTCGAAATCTCGGATTGCTCAGCAGTTTTTTCGCTTTTACTCGGCATTCAAAACGCTTTTAAGGCTTCAAATAATTTTTTCCTCTTTTCATCAGCACGTACAGCCACACACGTTGCGTTCAATTCTCCAGGAACCGAAGCGCTTTTCTTAAGGTTTCTTAGTGCGAATTCTTTCACAGAAGACCAGTCTGCTACCTTATAACAAGAATATCTCAAAGTCGCTTTTATGAAAATCCAGGACTGCTTGCAGAATTTATATTCAGGTAACAAGAGAAAGGAAGAAACTGTTTTCAACGCGGAGGCTCAAAATTTCTGAATATCCCTGTATCCATCAGGTGGGCGGGTCGGTAACATTTGGCGTAAAACGTTCGACTTCCACGCCCTCATATGTTTTGCTTAACATAAAAACTGCAGATCGATATAACGGACCGCTGTCCCTCAGCAGTAACAGCCGTTTCGTTAGTCAATTTGGCGACTCTTAGCTTCAAAGCGACAAAACTGCTTTAAAGCAGTCCATGAGCACCGCTTACCCACCTTTTTCTGGCTGCTGTAGAATGCTGAAATAGATTTGAACTATTGTTCGCTTAAGATGACTGAATTGCCAAATGGAGACGGACTGCTGTACTTTTTGCACGTTATTTAATATTACGCGTAGAAAGCGATGGTACATTTCAGATGATCTCAGTCACTGACAAAGTATTGTGCGTTTAAAGGAATTTGACGTTAGCAGTAGAAAATGAATACTTGAGATTACATTCGCGAAATAAAATGTTATGATAGAGTCAAAAAATCGAGGAGTTTTAGCATTTGTTCGATTATCCGAGTTTTTCCATTATCCGAACTACCCCCGATTCAAATTAGTTCGGATAATGGACGTTCTGCTGTATTTCCATTTTTCAAAGTGCTTCACAAAAACTGCAGAGAGCGTTTCTCGAACGCGGGTGGAGACTGTTGCTTTCAACGGATGGCCTGAAACAAGCGCACATCCCACGAAAGCGATAGCACACGCAAAACCAAAAAGCAAACAGACCCGAATTTTATTCTCTGTCGTTTGAAGTTCAATTGATGAAAGGAAAGTCAGTGAATGCGTCTCTGGAAAGACGGAAGCTGGGCATCATTGCAACCGAATAAGCATAGGTGGATCAGAATGGAAACTGCATTCATATCATTGATGGATGCAATGTTGAATAAAACTTTTTAAACCTTAAGCCACTCTTAGTGATCATGCAAAATATGGTAATAATTCATTTTGTTGTTTACCAGCAGGCTGTACGGTGCCTTGAAAAATGAGCAGAATAAACGAATCGAAGTTAAGACCATCACGAAGGAGCGAATCATAGCGAGCTTTACCGGAATGTTCTGTAGCTCAGTTGGCTCGCTAATGTAATAGCTGCTCTGTCTACAATAACTTATCTCCTACGTATGGCAAGTCACTTGCTCTCTTTGAAGCCATGAAATTTTCCAACGAACAAAACTGCCTGACAAACTTTACTTCCCTGACATTATGACATTCTTAAAAGCAACTTTTCAACTCGCTCCTGTTGCTGGTCCAATCCACATACTCATTACCTGCGTTGATCTGTTCGCTTATGAACGCCGTTTGTAACTGATTCGACTTTATAACAGGCTCATAATGCAGCGACTTAACCTATCGCGACTGATGGTTCCATGAAAACTTTTAGACTGTCTGCTCTTCTATGTTAATACTTGTAGCTGAGAACATCCAAAATGTTGTTGACTCATCCTCTATCACGCACTTTGTTGTTATGTCATTAAGCAGTCGTTTACGATAAAGCTATACATTAGTGTTATAACTAATCATGAGTACATTAATGTTAATATTGGTACGAATACTGGTTTAACAGGGTGTTTCTACGGAATTCTTTACTGTCAGAAAATCAAGGCGCAAGCAACAACTGTGAGACGTAACTGAGGAAAAGGCCGCCAGAGAAAGAATAACACGAGATTGAAGCGAGGAACGGATTATAGGGCACAGCGGGGGTGATGGGTAGATCAAAGGCGGAAGGACCGGTCGCGTAGGTAAATTAATTTGTCATTTTCTTCATCGGATGACAACGCTGTCATTTTCACCGGAACAGGGGAATATTGGATTTTTAAATCAGAATATAAATTGATATACCATCGTTTTAGCGCATAATTTCACTGATCAACGGTTAACAACGAATCAGCATTTGGATGGGGGCCGTACGAGCACAAGTTTGTTTCTGCGAGAAAAAAGTTCGTTGACTAAGGACGCCGCTTCGCAGGACTGGCATTGATCAATGCGTCTCTTAATATCCAATTTTTCCAAAACAGCCAGCGTGAGTGCCAACTCTCTGAGCACGCTGTTGGCCTCTTCATGTGTTTGGTGCTGAAGCATAAAATAAATGCATGACAAAAAATAGTAGCGCAGTAAACTGACTTTAAACTGCTGCAAAGTAACGCCGCCATCACCGCCATACTCCTCTCAAAAAGAACCACATAGTGCTGGTCCTCGATGCATACATGTGGGCAGTCATTTCCTTCGAAACCGTTAAGGGCATAATTATCCCAGGCGTCAAGCAGCTCTCTGGGATATTTGCCCTTAATGCACCGAAGCCTGAAAGAAAAACGTTGCCATTAAGACATCATCTGAACGCACTGAGCTTGTTGCCATTTCATTAATATCTCAGCGTCAAAACGTGCAAGTTCAACAAGTGCGAACGCTTATTCACGCATTACGAGGAGCTGTACATTCAAGAACACTACTGCGTTAAAAACACAAAACCATACACTTCTCAACGTTGCAGGCCCTAACGTCTTCATTTACGGTCCACTATCTCGTTATCTATCGGAACTTATGGACGCTTTACGAAAAGCGACTTCTTGAAGAATACACGTGGCTTAGTAGCAGAAAATAAAACACTTACCGAAGACGGCATTACTAGCGCGGTCCGTCACCTAGATCTATCATTTATACAGCCTATAGGTAGGCTATACACACATCGACAGACTAGATCGCGCCGCTTAAGTGGTTCTACTGCACACGTTGCAACGTGTGATAGCAACACAGTCGTCTGATTTGCAGGTTAACACGCATAACAGGTTTATTCAACTTATTGCCAAACAGACATACGCAAACGTCGACAAAGTGTAGCGAATTCCGCCAGCCTTTTATTCACTCAGTGGAAAAGCAATTGTATTATTAAACCGGTTACTTCACACAACGGCAAGCCGTTATGCGAAACATAACGGTTTCGATAGGCCCGCAAACGTACAGTAATCTAGAGAGGTGAACAAAGAAAAGCAGGTTTGCTATACTGTAAATAAACAATGTACTGACCTAAACAGGACAAAGTACAAATAACACGTTCTTCTCTCCGAACAGCCGGTGTCTCATTTATGTAAACCTTCCTGGTAATGTCAGGAGCATTTACTGGGGTTGTACACCATAACTAGCTTTACGTAAGGCTTCCGTCCCGCTACTTGAACTAATTTTTCCCTTAACCTTGCCGATTTGCTTTTCTGCGCTCACGAAACATGAATCTACAGACCGGATAGGCGCTGTACGAATGGGCTAAGAATGAAGATTCAGTTTACGTAACGTCGCGTAATCCTAAAACAAAAATGGTCAAAGTAGCACCTACGCCAGCTGTTAGTTGCGTAATCTGTCGTAGCGCAGGCGTATAGCACAAGCCAAATTTAAACTTCCGCAGTTTCCCGGCTTCAGACGTCATTTCCAATTTAGTGTGCGTTAGCAAAGGGTTTATTCTATAGATTTCACAAAGGCCAGGTACAAAAGGAAAATATGCAGGAACAGTGTTATTTGAATACTATAGAAACGCACAACGAAGCATCGCGACTCCAAAAACAAGACAGTGGCGTTCACTTTTCCGTGGCGGAGAAGTCTTTTCCATGATCAGGGTTGTGGCAAACCCAATGGTAGCGTTTATCGATGCTGTAGTCAGGTTCAATGGTTTCAAACTCTTTCAACACCAAACCCACTTCCTCGAGTCCCGTGCGGAAAGCTTGACTCTACAATCGTGAACTTTACAAAGTGGAGAGGGGCAAGTCCAAGCTGCTGCCAGCAAGGAAACAAGTGAAAAATTATTTCTTGCTTTATACACTTGCCTTTTCACTGGTGTCAACGTCTGGTAGGACTACAGTAACGAAGTGAATACCAGCTTTCAAGCAACGGAAAGCCAGAACACGTCCCAGGTTCAAGGCAGACGCCACGTCAGTTGTACTAAAAAAGCATCAAATGTCCGCGATAGGCGACAAGCAATTTGTACCTGTGCAAACGACGCCTAATAGCGTATTCTTTAGTTGAAGCTTCCAAAATTATACCATTGGACATGTGACGAACGTAAGCATTCGTATGATTTTGTCCCTTCTCCAGTTCGACTCTGAACGAGAATAAAAAGGGCCGCTACGTAGTCAGTTTAAAAAAGTGAAAAAAAGTACTTACCTGTAATAATAACATTCGTTTTGAAAGTTCTTCAAGCCCTTATAGCCATACGCCTTACGCGCTATTCTTAACCATTCGAGATTGCGGGGATTCCGCACCGTGACGAACGGAAGCACCTTCGCAGTCATTCACGGATTAGATGAGCAGAATGGGTACCATCGCAGATTAATTTTAAAACACGAAACAAAACTGCTAGTCATTGATCATGAGAGTCCAAAGCGGACACGGTAACCATCGGTGTTTTCATGTACAATTCACAAACGTCATCCTAACAACTTCCGCTTGAGCTTATACGAGCAAGAGCATTTTTTTGTAAGCCTCATTCGTGAAATAAAAGAAAAGATTAGACAGTAATGTAACGTACATGCTTTGCCGCATTAAAACCTTGGAAAGCATCAATACAAAACTCGTCTAACTAAACTTAAGGTATTTCCGGTTTGCTCTATGCAACTTCCAGTTTCTTAACAGATTCTCTTTTTGATTATTAAGAGTTTAGTGTAGGCATAACCCAACCCACGCGTATATCTGCGTCAGTGAAAATTATCTGAACGCTTCTGCTTATTGATTCCCACGAAGACGGTTAAGCAAAAATTCTTGGCTTGTCCGTCGTCGAAGTTAAACAAAAAAAATTGTGCGTCGGAATTTTACTGTTCTCATATGTGGTTATACTGTAACTTTGAAGTTAAATAGGTACGATCTTGTAAGGGGTGCGTAAGTTTTCATCTTTTTCCGGAAACAACCGTTTATTAAACTTCAAACTTTATGGCGTAGCTTACAGAAGCAGTTTTTCCCACCCTCAGCATCTACGTAACATAACTGTCCTACTGACCACAGTGACGGGTACTGAAGATGTAGTTTATGTAAGGCAAATTTATGATTAGTTTAATGGAGTCGCGCATTGTCACGGGGGCGTTAACCATGACGGGACAGTGGATAAAAAAATGGTTCATATCCAGCATTCTGTTCATCAGCTGTATTTTTTGATTTGTCCCTCTTTTGCGACCCAGTAATGCTCTCAACGCGTAAAACTTGTCGCTTAGCCTTGCGGATAGCAAAACCCAGGCATACAATCTTGCACATAAAAGCAAGCTGGCAGCGGAGTCCCGACAAAGTGACTTTGAAGTTAAAACTTCCCGCTTAACCTCGTAAGTCGACAGCGAGCCCTGATAAACGGCTATGAAATTAAAGTTTGCCGTTCAGCCTCTCATATGGCAGCAAGATGCCGGTGAAGGAACGTACGAGCATCGAACAGGCCTACTTCGTTCTATTGTTGCTATTAGCATATGAACCCAACAGGACATATTGCTTTTAATCACATACAAAAGCTTATTTGTAGTTTTGCCCATTGGTGAAGAAATGGCATATGTTATTTAACAGCAGAAAGTCTGGGAATCACTCACTGCCAATACGAGTGCAACATTAGACGTAAAATATTGATGCACATTTAAAGCGTTGTAGATGCCCAAAGGATTTCAATCTACACATTTGGCCTGATAAGGAAGGGCTGTTTTGACGACCTGTAGGTAGGTTAGCTTGAAAATTGAGCTAAACTGAATGGGGGCGGAATGTCTGCCTACTGTTTGTTTATGCAAACCTGCAAACTTTTGTACTGTACTGCACAGTGTATTAAATTCTGAAATTGTAGTTTTCGGATCGCGGTTTTAGCGCGATGTGAAAAATCTCGTTAAGAGTTCGGACACGTTTGTCCGCTGCTTTACTTGTTCTGCTCTCTGTTTTGGCGACAAGCAGTTCCAATAGTTCCTCTCGAGTATGATTTTTTTTTTATTGCTTGCCATTGCTGCCATTATTGCGGTAACGTGTTTTAGGCCTGAGAAATGACGTTCAACCAATTTATGCATCCACGGAACATTTACAAAGCGAATCCACCCGACTTTAAGAAGCTCGCTCTGCACTACCCAGAGTTTCGTAAGCACTGCGACATGGACACTTTTGGAAAGGTAACCTAAGATGTTCCAACGCTACCTGTTGGAAGAGTAGTGCGCATTTTGTTTGTCCAAATTTGATAGGCGTAACTATAAATTGCGACTACGCAAACACTAATGGAACGCATGCTAAGAACTTGTTCGATCTCTCGCAACCATGATGCACCAAGACGAGGTAAGCGAGGAAGGCAATGCAACATCTCCATAGAACTTTCTGTGCCTTGTCAGTTATTAGCAGATTCTGTTTAATATGAAAATTTGATTGAATATAGGATGCTTTGTAACTGGTATGTACGTTTTCATGTTCGTACGTCAGAGCCACGTTTGACCCGGGTCAAACGTGGCTTTGACGTACGAGCATGAAAATTATTTCAGATCACTGAAAAGAGGTAGTTTGCTTTTAATGGCATACTTTAATTTGTTTTGATTTGTACTTTTTAGTGGTGATGCTCCCTGTTTGGTTTTAGGAAAGTTTGTTATTGAGTAATTGGCAATGAGCTTGACGTATCAGTAGTTCATTTGCTATTCTTGCTTTTTTCCTCCGTATACCACTTTCCTACAGCATTGCAAAAGTTATGGACTCGTTCTGATTAAGCAGAATGTGCTGAAATACGCAATCGCCTAAAAGTCTGTAGTTACATTGCCGTTATCTGCTTACGCCTTATGCCTTCGAAGCATTGATGCAGAACACATCTGAGACTTCTGAGAAAGCAAATCTTCCTACCAATGACTAGCGGGTGCGAGTGTCATTGTTAATGTACGTAGTTATTTTTGGCAAATTTGAACATTTTTATGTCTGAATTTCTAAAGTAATATTCTAGCTTGCCTCACGCTTAATGCATGTAAGCAGCTTTTAGCACGTAATAATTCTTTACGCATGGAAGCCTGCCTGACGCTATTGCAGATTCAGTTCCAGACGTGCGCAACAAAGCGAATACCGCAAGCAAACGAGTCACTTGAGTTTCTGGTCTGCCAATGCATTAAATGGTTATTTACCTTGAAAGGTCGTCGTGTAGTCCATTGAGTGTGCAATAATGTTGGACCCTAAAAATCTGTGCACAGCAACTTAAACTGGTTTTTGCTAAAAATGCAAATAGTTATCTGAATCTTCGGCGCGTAGTATTTTTGTTCTTGGAGAGTGTCGCGTCAACGCTGATGGCTGCTGCTGAAAGTTGGGCCTACTGAGGCAACTTATTAATAAACAATGGGTTTCCCTGTTAGCACCCAGCGCTGCTTGACAGCATTCTGTACACTCTATAATTCTTTTCGAAATGAGCAAATGGGTATCAATTTAAGCTCCGTCAAAGTAACAATTTAAATATTCAAAAAGTACATTATTGGCGGGAAAGTGTGGGAATGAAGTTGCAGCCGGCAAACGTACTTCTGCTCCGACCTTTGCTGTTCATATATCTCAGGAGAGGCAAAGTTTGCAACTGAAATCCCTATATTTAGTATTTTGTCGTTGTAAATAATCTCTGCGAGACGCGAACAGTGCTCATAACAGTAAGGCAAACTTTTTCAACTTTTCAGACCTACTGTATGCGAAATGCTGTATATAATAGCATAGTTGACGAGTTGAATTGCGTCGTATGAATTCCGCGAATGGCTTTATGTCAGAAGTGCAATTCGATAAGACCGATAAATCGATTCGTGTTTTTTTGCTCACGTTTTTCTAACATTCCGAGAATAAGTGTTTTGGTGACTCATCTTTCAGTGTTGACGGAACACGACGAAGACGTCACATTAAACGGGCTAACAATGATACTATTAGTGAAACGTATTTGTCGTCACAGAATGTTTGAATTTTTAATCAGTAGTGTATAGCTGGTTCAGAAAAGACGCGAACTGAACTTAGGACGCCTTTCGAATTCCATCAAGGAGATGCCATAAACGAAGTGAAAGGCAAAGTTCGAATTTCGTTTTAACAATAGGGCGTAGGCTTCTTGCCTAAATTGAATCAAAAGGTGTGAGCCATTTTGAGCTTGGTAAATGGGAATGTTTTCTTGTCCGAACAGTGACTCATTTGTTTAAAACTGGTTGAGGCGCTTTTTAATTTCATCTCGCTTGGATGGAGCTGTTTGCCATTTTTAGCTGCACTTCGACTTCAAAAATCCGGAAGCAGTGCTTACCCTAACGAAGACATTGCTGGAGAAAGACTTCGGCCTTTTCGTAGATATACCTTCAGACTCGCTGGTTCCGAGAATTCCCGGTCGTCTCAATTATTTGTTGTGGCTTCAAGATTTGATGGAGGAAAATTTCAAAGATGAACACATCCATTGTATTGACATAGGTCCAACCTATCGCTGAAAAAAGTTTATTAGACAACAGTTGCTCTTATAGGCACGGGTGCTTCTTGTATTTACCCTCTTTTGGGAGTCAAAGTTTGCGGTTGGAAATTCCTGGCTATTGAATC
Source organism: Trichuris suis (assembly GCA_000797535.1). Taxonomy (NCBI): domain Eukaryota; kingdom Metazoa; phylum Nematoda; class Enoplea; order Trichinellida; family Trichuridae; genus Trichuris; species Trichuris suis. The sequence continues at coordinate 362,468 of KN538400.1, read as the reverse complement.
TTTGTCGTCCAATGTTGACTTTGCTCGGAAAAACGTGGAAAGGAATTCATTGCAGCATGTTATTACTGGTGAAAAGTCACGCTTCATTGCAGCATGCTCGTTTGAGTTGCATTTAAAGTTGTTTAGTTGTTCACGTTGCAAAAGACCAATCGTTGTACGATGTAATCAACTCTTTCGAATTTCCCTATTTCCATTTTTGGATGTGCAATCCACCGTTCTTTGACACGGACGAACCGGAAGGAAGCAGAAGCGTAATTCCTCGCGATCCGCATTCCGCAACAGTTGGCAAACCGGAAGAAATGCGTACAGAAGGCGGAGAAGTTCGATTTGTCACACGTCTTATAGATGAAAGTGTCAAGCTGAACATGAAGATTCGGTAAGCAGTCCAAGTGCGGGTTAGGGTCAAAATCCCGAAAGTCGAAATCCCGATAGGTCAAAATTCCGACAGTCGAAATCCCGCACGGGTCAAAATCCTGAAGGGTCGAAATCCCGCATGGGTCAAAGTCCCGATAGGTCGAAATCCCGAATAGGCCGAAAATGCAAAGCGTGGCCTTGTTTCAGTTGTGCATTGGCATCCTCTAGTTTTGGATTAATCGAAATGACTCCTTCAGCTTTTGCGGCTCACCTATGAACGCAGCTGGTATTTTTTTCAGCAGAGCAATCTTTTTACTAATCATAAGAAGGCAAAGAGATCAACCCACTTAACAAAACTAGAGGAAAACTAGAAGATGCCAATGCACAACTGAAACAAGGCCACAGTTTATAGTGCATTTTCGACCTATTCAGGATTTCAAACTATCAGGATTTTGACCCATGCGGGATTTCAGCCCTTCGGGATTATGACCTATGCTGGATTTCGACCCGTCGGGATTTTGACCTTTCAGGATTTCGACTGTCGGGATTTTGACCTATCGGGATTTCGACTTTCGGGATTCTGACCGCCACCGGTCCAAGTGCAAATATTCCATCCTTTCTTTCGCTCTTTGCAAGTATAGTTTTTCCTTTTCTTTCATTTCTGCATTTTTGGAATTTATTCGCTAAACGTTGACTTCTTTAGAATATATACCTCAATGCTAGGTCGAAAGATCAGCCTTCGCCCGGTTATGGACAAGCTGCGCAGCAGCGGTGTACGCCTTGTTTAAGTATTCACTTGTTTTGTTGGTATGCTTTGCTCTTTTAGGTTGCCAGCATGTGCCAGACCACATTCTCTCAAGGGAAAACCCAACGCTGGGCAGTGGCTTGGACATTCGACAAAGACGTTAAGTTAAAGGTATAATGCCATTTGTAATAGTAGTTTTTCGAACTAGAGCACTGTATATATATATATATATATATATATATATATATATATTAGACTAGGCATAACTGTTTTTTGCTTTCCTCTTTATCTTAGCCAATCGTTATTTTCCTTGGTAGAAACGGGATCCATGGGAGCGTTCCCGACGCTTAACGGAGGGGTAATTTCCGTTACAGTAAAAGCTTGTGTGAATGGGAATTAACAAAGTCTCTGAAGTCATTTTTGAAAGCTCTGTGATTTGCATACGTTAGGTTAATGCATAAGGTCGTGCAGGTAAGCTCGCCTTTCCAGAATCCCAACCGTTACGCAAGCAGCTCACTTTTCGCAGCGTATGCATAGTTCAACCGAGCTTCTGGTTGAAACCCATGAAAAAGTTTTATTCAGTTTCTCTCACTCGGTCGTTGCGCTCGTTTTGTCATGCAAGCTGAGGGGATCCACTTCCGTTACCGTAAACTCGCGTTCTTCAACGAAAGAAGAGACAGAGGCTAAAGACGCAAGAATCATTTGTTACACCTACGATGAGGGTATAGCATTTGAAAGCATGTGTCGAAATGGCCACTTTCATATTGACGACCGACCAGTTGATCATGTCGTTAATGTGAGGAGGTGGATAGGTAGTGGTATCTTTTAGTTTGTTACTCTTAAAGCTTCAGCTATCATTAGCTACTTGCTCTAGCGTGTAGCATGATATTAATAGGTATACTATCAAGGTGAATGGATGTTTTCTTTTGCGCAGTAGACGTGGTTATATAGCTTTGCTGCCATTTTACTTGGATGAATGCATTTCTTGCGTAGGATACGTCGAAGACAAAAGCTAAGCGGAAAGACAAGAAAGCATCCTACGGGTTTAGCGTTCCCGAAGCAGCACTGCAACCCTACACTATGAACTCGTTTTGCGAATGGTTGGAAAGATTGTTTTCCGAATGCAGCGTAAGTCACATCGGTAACATTGTTTCGTAATTTGCATTGTCGATTTAGATCAAGTACGCGAAGGTGGAAAGTTCCGAAGCATTGACGCGTTACGCAGCCGAAGCGATGACCAACACGTGGATCGGATGTCGTCGCAAACGACGTGCTGCGAAGCAGTCGCTGCGGCAGTCAGACGCAAAAAAACCAAAAGTTGAAGGTGCAGCACTGTTTGACTTTATCTTGCGATTCTTTTCCGTAGTTGATGATTACTTAGGTGGATAACTAATCGAGCCAAATGTTTTAAGGTTAACGAATTACCACAAAAGTTCACAGATAATTTTCCTAGATCTTAGTTGTCGTATAGTATAGTTATTGCTTTCTCCCTTTACCTAACATGTATCCTTATTTGTGGTTTTCTCTTGTCCCTTCATTCAGTGTTCACTTGTAAACGTGAAGACGGGGCCAATCCTTCCTTAATACTTAACTACTTGGTTTCAGAACCAGTTGACGGAATGCATAGTGAAACGGCATCTACGTCAGCTCGCAGTTATTGCTGCGACACGCCATCGAGTGGCAAACCACAATGTCCACCTGTTTCGAGCCAGTGCGGCACGGCCGGTCAGTCTGAAAGTCCAAACAAAATAGCAAAGGAGTATTCGCTACCTCGTGAAGAAAAACAGGATGGTCATCCGATCTTGAAATTTGAAGTAGCTGTACAAGCATCCGCGAGCAGTTCCTTAGATGTCAACTTCATTTTTGTCTTTGGGCAGACGCCTGATTTGCTTCACCAGCTTATGCAGTATAGTTGGAACAGGCTTGCGGACTGCCTTCCCCGCACGCTATCTAGTCATACGTCGGTGTGCAATGACAACCCATCTTGCACATAGCCGTGTACAGAAGCGTTTGCTTCTGTTCTTTGGAATATGTGATTAAAATTTCATTCCCTTTTTTCTGTCAGATGTATAGTGACGTATCACTTCTCAGTGCAGTTGTCTTTATTTTGAACGATATCCAACGCAGGAGACAAAACTCAGATTGTTGAACCTGTCAGCTCTTATTCGGTAAGCATGCTAAGGTTATTACAAATTAAGGTTACGGAAGAACGGCTATGAAAACTGCAATTCTGAATCATTTGGTAAGCAGCAAGGTCAGCAAATAAATCAGTCAAAGCAGCGTAATTTTGTTTTTGAGCAAATTTGGACTTCGTCAAAGTTTACGAATTTCATCCTGAACTAACCCTACAATCATAACAGTTTTTTGAGACCCTTCGGTGTTGTGCGCGCGTCTTACTGTAGGTGGACAAGTTGACCTTGCGGATCAAGTTCGATACAGGCAGCCTCAGTTATATCAGCTAACTGCCTAAGTCATCGTTTAAGCTCAACCCTCACTTTAAAATGTCGCCACATTAATTTCACCAACGCTAAAAGGCTGCCCAGAAAGCCCTGTTTTTTAAAAAGCAATGTTTTCGAAAACGATGAACTCAAAAACTCCTGTTCCGCCAGTAAACAGTATAAAAAACCAGAACAAACGCCCCACCAACGAATGGATGAGCATGTTCTTAACAACTTGCTCATCCATTCGTTGGTAGGGTGTTTGTTCTGGTTCTTTATAGGCACAGTTACAAAGAACGGGAAAAGCCCTGGGAAGATCAAAATGAAGACCCACTACCCCGTTATCAAACATCCAGAGTTTTAAAAAAATAAACGGTATAGTGGTTTATATTAAAAATTGGATGTTCCTGTATGCAACGTATTAGTATCCTAGCAGCAGCGTTAGTTTACTTGTCTGCTACGTGCAACAAAGTTGAGTATAACCATCAGAAGATTTTTCCAGTAAAGAATTGTGTACCTTTTAATCTACTGCATCGAAAAATGGAAAAAATAAATAGCAATGATTTTGCGCCTCATTGTGTGAAACTTGTCTGCAACAAAGGTGTTCACAACACCAAATTCAAATTTTTGTTGCGAGAGTAACGATAACGCAGCTTCCGACTAACTCTTTACTGAGTCTACAGAATATCTAACCAACGTGTTGTTATACGGTATAACGCGCAGGTACAGATAGCCTCCCTGCTCATCATTAGTTCCAGCTTCGGCGGGAACAAAAGGTTTTGATTTCTCCAGTCCGAGAGTCAACTGAAATCTATGCATGCATGCAAGCGTGGTATCAAGGCTTCCGAAAACGATTTTATACCTTAAATGGAGCTGCAGCTCACCATATATCTCGCCAGAATTTTTGTCCATTTCGCAGCACGCTATTACGAGAAGTGTCACAATGTCATCAGAATAGACCGGTAGCATAGCAATAACAAATTCCTTGTGCGGTTTTCATTTAATGAGCGCTCTTCAATTACAATATAGCATGTTGTACACATCACGTACGGCGGTCTCTCATAAAAAGCACCTCGTTCAATTATAACAAATGGTTGGACCAAACATGACACAAACTTACCGACAACGCATAATATGTAGCGAAATTAGCTCCCCGCGATTTCTCGATCAAATAAAGAACAAAAGGAATTTCGGCTTAATAGGAAAGCTTCTGCCGGCAGAACATCAGACCTCACGCTGCCAATGGGCTTTGGTGTGGGGACGTCACTATCTGCGACAAGGAAGCCTTCTCACGAATTAATATTAAGTGATTCTGGTGCCTCAACAATTTTTAAGTTCTGTTCAAGCCGAGCAGTTCGATCACCCACTTCCACAGTGCCAACTATCCAGGCGGGTTGACCCTCACTTTGCTCGATTTCTTCGCAGAATGCCATTGCTGCTTCCTGCGCAAGAGCAATGAGCAAGCCCCCTACAGGAAAGGAAGATTCGAATGTTAGTATATCAATGCATACATATTATGATGCATATCTACCAGAAGTTTCTGGCGAAGTTCCTTTTAATAGTCTGGAAAATCCAGCTGCTTCTGCTGCAACAGCGACTCCGTGAAACACAGGCAATGTGTGAATAATGAATGAGACTTCGTCCTTTTGTACTTTAGCCATGTTGTCAGCATGTCCCAAAATACCAAAACCGGTCACGTCAGTCGCCCCATGAGCACCATACTTATGCATGAGTACAGCAGCTTAAGAACACAAGACATTCAATGTAACATAAATTGCATCAACTATTCACGTGAGCGGTCGTACCGTAGACTGCATACTGAAGCTCAGAAAGCTCACGTACAATGCAAATACTGTTAACACCTAAGGCACGACCAAAATGACAGCGAAACAAAGACTGCATTAACGAAACTGACAAAAAAAGTTTTGATAGGCATCATACGGGTGTTTGACCGAATCAGGCTCAGACAGAGAAAGGCAGAGCTGTCGCCGTGCTCTACATTAGTGAAACGCATGCCTAGTTAACAAGGACTTAACCCCACATCTTATATGTTCTGATGATCTCAGTCCCTGCAGAGTTGTTACACTCACATATACAGTTACATCATTACTAGTATGTTGGGCATGGAAAAGAAACATACCTCCACGATTAAGCCGTGCCATTGAATGAGCAGCCAAATGGTATACAGTTCGAATAGTTTCTGGGCTCAGTACATGCTTGACTCGATTGTACTTTTCCAAATTCTGTTGCATCCAGTGATAAACATTCACGATCACTTGAGTGCCTAAGGGCTTCGTTAGGACGAGAACATCGCCAGCTTTCGCGTTGAAAGGCATAATAACACTTTCAGGTGAGCATACGGTAGTAGCAACACCTCCAATTATTACCCATGGATTAATGACTGACTGTCCTCCTTCAACCCGACTTTCAGCCTCTAGTGCAGTGTCCTGAGCAAAGTAATCATACGGCTCAGATATATTCGCTTTAACTGGCTCATTTATACAACTAACCTGAAAACCCTTCATCATTAATGGTGTTACCACATCTCGTTCCTTTTCGCTCATCTTGTTCGAAACTGATAAGAGCATAAGCATATTATCGCAAGAGGTTACGCCCATTGCGTAAATGTCGCTCAAAGTGTTTGCGCATGCAATTCTTCCCTGAAAGCAATAAGTGAACTTCAGAAAAACAAATGGTCAACCCACCATCACGTATGGATCATCAACAATGGGATAGAAGAAATCAGTTGTCTGAACTAGCAGTAATTGACCACCGTAAACCGGCAAAACGCAACTATCCATACCAATACCTGAAGCGAAATAGTGCAAAGCTGGCTTGAAGAGCCTTTACGCGTACCAAGATATGATGATGCTGAGGGAATTGATACTGAGGGTGAAGAACCAAGCGTTTGGAGGAACTTGTGCAGCAACTGCTGAGGCACCTTGCATCCTCATCCTTTCAGCTCAGAAAAGCTGGTCAAGCTGAACGATGAGTCGAGACCATAGGATACTGGGTCGAAAGATTCCTTTGGCTTTTCCGCGGAAGTCGAGGAACAAGCTCCGCCGCTTTCAGGGATAACCAATCGGAAAACAGAACAAAGGCGCCGAAGGCGGTCCAAAATCATCGTACCTTCGCCGGTTTTCTAGTTCGCAACAGCAGGCTTTGACCTCAACCTTAAACAAAACATGAAATCATCATTCAATAAACAACATTGGTCATTCAAACGTTATACGCCTAAAGAGAGTTCAGATTAGCGTAAACCGGCTGAGAATATCGCAACACGCAAAGCTACAGGCACGACAGGGACATTATTTCGACGGAAGCGAACTGCAGGTTGCCTGCGCGTAACAGGCAACGCGAGATCAGCTTTGACAGTAGAAAAAGCAATGAATTGTTGGTACCTGCGCACGATTAATTGACCTGTATCGTCATCGTGCATTGCGTGGGGAAGAAGCAAGGTGGGATGTTTTAGGCAGTTTTGATGATTCAGAATGACGGTTAAATTGAAATAATTTTAGAAGCGTTCTTATTCCCGGGGTACCATGGCCCTCCGTGTTCAGTACGAAAATTCGAAGGAAGTCGGCGTCTTTGCCAGACTGACAAATTCCTACTGCCTCGTTGGTATAGGAGGTTGTGCTAACTTTTACAGCGCTTTCGAAGGAGAACTCTATGACATCATACCAGTTGTGCATACGTCCATCGCCAACTGTCGAATTGTCGGAAGTCTAACTGTGGGCAACAGGCATGGTCTCTTGGTGCCTATGATGACCACTGATCAAGAGCTGCAACATTTGAGAAACTCGATTCCGGACAGCGTGAAGATTCGGCGAGTTGAGGAGCGTCTTAGTGCCCTTGGCAACGTGATCTCTTGCAATGATTATGTTGCCTTAGTTCACCCGGAGTTGGACAAGGAGACTGAGGAGATTTTGCAGAATGTTCTAAACGTAGAAATCTTTCGCTGTACAATAGCTAACAACGTTCTTGTTGGTACGTACGTGGTAATGTCGAACCAGGGCGCCTTGGTTCACCCCAACAGCAGCATAGAGGACCAGAATGAAGTCTCCACTTTGCTCCAGGTGCCAGTCGTCGCAGGCACTGTAAACCGCGGAAGCAACGTTCTATCGGCAGGTGTATGCGTAAACGATTGGTGTGCCTTTTGTGGCATTGACACGACGGGAACGGAAATATCAGTGATTGAAAGCATATTTAAGCTTGGTAGGCATGGTCCATCCGAGTTTTCCACGGAGCTACGGAACTCATTGATTGAGACTATTATGTGAATGAGAAACGATTTCTCTCACTTTCGTTGATTTAAATCTTAATCATTTAAGTGACATAAAACAAGAATATCCTTACCGTTGTTTTATTGTTTTCGTCGCAGCTTCATCAGTCTTTAGTGAATGATTGCCCATGAACAGCTTCGGAAAAGAAGCGTCTTGTCATAGCTTTGCCATGCATTAATAAGTAAACAATCGGTTTTAACATACAAAGAGGGCTGCGAGTGAATGGCCGTATTGCGCCTTTGAAAAGCAAACATAACTTGCTTAATCCTTGACCAACTGTAGTGGGCGATGATGTAAACTATTGGACGTCAAATGTGATTTTCTAGCTCATCCTCGATGTTCTTCCAAAATCCAAAGCACATGCTCTTCATCCTTTGTTTGACGTAAGATGTCGGCAGCGGGAGCGAGGGAGAACAAGGGCACGTCAAAGTCAAATCAGGCAAATTTGTCTTGCCTGTAAGTAAAACAACGTTGTACGTCAATTCCATTTCATCCAGCCTGCATGTTTATTATATCATTTCCGTTTTTACTGTGCCTAAGCGTTATTCTATTCTTTCTATGTATTTTCTGTTTCTGATGAGATTTTGAGTCAGTTGTGCGTTCGATCGCGAAACATGATGCTTCGAACCTACTTTTCAGAAAAGATGCGGTAGCCTGCACACATTTAGTACTGTACTTTTGGCCTACGAGTTGAGCAATGGTGCTATGCGTTCGCAGCCGCTTTCATTGGCGGCAATAAGGACCCGTTTGTCATCCGTGAGCAATTTGCCGTGAAGAAGTTAAACACCTCTGTACCACTGGACGCTCTTCTGGCGAAGAACCGAAGATTAGTGACGAGGGGACTGGTATGTGTCTTCATTGCCAGATTGCCGCAGAGCAACCGCTTTTTTTTAGGACGAGTTTGCACACCGATATCCTCAGTCGCTTCGTTCCTTTGAGTAAGTACATGAAAACTTCCTGCGAGCGCGAGGTACGCATGTCAGAAAACCAAGAGGAAGTAGTAGTTTGGAGACAGTTGTGTTAGGCGTGCGGAATTGCAAACTGGCTGGCTCGTCATAAGGGCCACAGCATGGGCAAGGAGAAGCATCTTCTACAAAACTATTCGTAGCAGACATGATAAACTCAAAGGATGAGCAGAACAAAGAGAAGACCAATCACGACGCCTTCAGCCATTGTAGTCAAGAAACGAGAATGTTGATTCAACCGGCTCTGGCAGCTCGTTCTGCACGAAATAGCGCTGCACCTCGGAAAGCTTAGCTCAGGTTCAAACGGCAGCATAAGAGCACAACTCGAAGGGATTGGTGCTGCAAATGACCGGTGAAGCTTATAAGGAAAAAGGGCTGCAGAATACTATGTACGCTAAAGAAATAGTGCTGATGTCAAAATGAGCAACGAGGGGAGCTATTGAATACGAATAAGTTCTGAACGGAAGTAACGTCAAAGTGTCGCCCATACCATGGAATGAAAACATCGATGACGCACTGTGCTGTGGTGACCTCGCAAAAACAACAGGCCGCAGTTGCGTTGGTCTGCACTGTGAAAAGTGAAAATTCTGAAGTATTGAATACAGAAGAGCTTTTGCAAATGAGTGGTGAAAAATGTAAATAGAAAGTGTTGCAGAATGCCGCGTATGATATGACTTTTGAGGTTACTGTAGATTTGGTTTGGCAAAGTACAGAATTGCACGAGAAAGCAGTTTCATCATTACGGTTAAGATATGTGCAATTCTTTGATTGGCAGCAGAGGTCTCTGCCTTACTGAACGATATGCGCATTGCTTGATTGATGATATTTCATGATATGCGTTATTAACTGAATGATATGCATAGCAGACATGGTAGCCTCTTTCCCGAGCATCCATACAACTAGCTGCTGGAGCTACCTTATCGCAAACAGTGCTTCAGGTATGCAGTGTTCAATGGAGCTCATTCGCTGCATTGTTCCCCTTCGGCTCAGTATGTCGCACAAAGAACTTTGTGCTCATTTTTTTAACCTAACTCATTATATGCCAACGATTGAATCGTTCAAAAAGATAATTCGACTGCAGAGGGTGCTCACAACAAAGGACATTTCGAAAGATAATTCGCCGCCGAAGGCACACGTACAGAGAGCGTTTGTAAATTGGCAACGCGTTTCCGCGAAACTCTTGTTTATAACCTATTCAAATCCTGAAGACCTGAGACTGATTTACGAAGCAGTGGGTTGGAACGTTGTTTCGTAAAAACGAGACTGCTGTCACGGTATTTGGTATTTGTGTTACACGCTGATGACGAAGCACGAGTAGTAAAAAGCTTTTCAACGGCTGAACGCGGTGCATTACCGTAAATGGAATGAAAAGAGACTTCTGCCAATACTGTTATATGTTATCATGGAATCAGCTCTGAAAACTGAGCCTAATAAAGAGGACCAGAAAACTGAACAAGCGTTATCCCGAATGTTTAGCAAAAATCTGTCACAAAAATTAAAATGAACTATTAGGTATGTGCAATAGTTCTTTTGCCTGATGTTTGGCTGACATTATTTCCATAATAAAAACGCCTCCTCTCCGGGTTTCTTGCAGTATAGGCGACTCAGCGAAACATCCGCTTCACGCCTATGAAAAATTTTCTCCGGTGCTATTCATTCAGTCATTCATTTTCCATCGTTTCGGGATGCACGCTGATACGCTTCACATTCCCGACTGCTTACCTTGCTCTGACCTAAGGAAAACAGCGGCACAAACCGCAAGAGTTTTGTGTAAGGCATATCATGAGGGGATCATTTCCTTAAGCGTGTGTGAGACGTGAAGCGCGTTTTCGAAGTGCAAAGCTTGATGTTTCTGACTGCCCCTAAGGTCAGGGTACCCCAAGGAACGTGAAGATGAAGAATTGCCGGCTCTACGTTATCAAGACTCAACGATGGCCACGCTTGAACTCAGAGAAGCACTTGGAGGGCATAAGTAAGCCATTAGCCTTAGGCTCAACGCTATGGGTAAGACAAAAGCGCGGTAAATGGGTGACGGTACAGAAGCTGTCCAATTCTGACATGAAGAACTGAGATAACATTTGCTGTTCATTGCTGGCAGTGAAGAAATTGTTTTCCGTGATGAATTGTTACTGGAGACAAAAAATGGACTGCGTATGACAATCAGGAGAGCAAAGACACTGGATGGACAATAGGACAGCCGACTACCTCCACAAAGCCCACGAAAAGAAGACCAGTGGAGAAAAGCGCTCCTCTGTGTTTGGTGGGAACATGCACTCCGCTCCGCTGTTAGAGCATCCTGAATAACTGGTCATGTTCGTAATTTTCGTCTATTGTGCAAAACGCCTGGGACAGATTATAACAATTTGAGGAGGATTCACGCCTACAACTTCACTTTCTGATAAAGTTGTACAACTAATTGATCTTCAGCTGACTTCTCTTACCTTCGTAATATCATATTTTTTAAACCTCTCGAGTAAGAGAAGAACAATAGTGTTCTGAAAGCTTCGTTTTAATTGTTGCATTATGGTTGAAAGACGTGCCTTCTAATAAGCGTAAAAATTAGTTGCTAAAAGATTCTCTAACGGGAAGGTAGCTAATACAACACAAATGTGATGAAAAGTCCGACGGACCAGTTAGGTAACGCAACTAGTGATGTGCAGGATAGAAAGTGTGGAAGTACTGTACTGTTCGGTGAATTCACTTTGTCCTTTCGTTTGTTCTTCTTGTTTTAAGTGTTCTTATGGCATTCATGTTCATGCATTTTTTGAATTCCTTAATTTAAGTGACAGTTGCATCTATGCTTCTTCTTTTGTAGAGGAAACTCTTTTACCTAAAGTCCTCGGTCCAAAGTTGTACGGTATTGTAGTCCCTGACTGTGGCTGTTGTTTCGTTTTGTGGTTCCTCAGCTCGTAAGTTTCCGCTGCGCCTTGTTTGTGACATGTTTGGCGTCAATTTTCGCTATTCACTTATTCTTGGGACCGTAATTTTATTAGTACTTAAGTTTTCGTTGTATAACAAAAATCTTGTTTCCAGGATTTTTGAAACCCTCTTCTTCTTAACGGGAGCGTATCGTTTCATCCTTACGTACGGAAACTTCGTACTCACAACGGGTGTTTCCTGTGTAAAGGGATGAGATTCAGGGGTTTTTGTCCTTTGGCTAAGCTCACCAGCCATTTTAGTAGGACGACTCCGTCTTGACCAAGAGCGTTAGGTGCAATTTTATAATGCTCCTTTGTTTGATGAGCGCAGTTCTTTGACTGCTTGGACTTTAGAGCATCTAAATTGTAGCAAGCTTTGTCTCATTCTGTCTGCGATTACGGCAAACCATTCAAGACAATCGTTTGAGCCGAAATGTCGATTCATTGGGAAATGTTTGGCCACCAGTTGTTTTACCATATTCACAGATAGCCTGATATCATGCAAGACGTAATAAGGAACTTAATTTTCAGGTTTTGCCTGTTTTATAATTCTTTACTTTATTTCTCTGTGGTTGTGGTCTAACGACACGAAGACTAGGACAGTAGGCTGATTGGACCCTGCTCTCGTATTAATGCTCATTGATTATAATGTGTCGACGTGATCGCGCAGGAAGGGGGTTAAATGGAAGACAAAGTTTATGAATATGCTTTCGTGCGCTTTTTGTATTCCATTTTAAGTGGTTTTCACGTGAAGCGGGCCTTAAGGATTTCCGTGCAGTCCTCATATTCCGCGTTTTTTCGTCTTCCCGCGCGCCAGACCGATTGCTCATAAACAAAAGATTTGTCAGGCTGTAGTCTTTCGTTAAAACATTTGCGATTTGAGGCAAAGTTATGGCGTCTCTGCTCCGGCTCAACCCAAAGGCTGAATATGCTCGTTCTGCTGCGGCGCTAGAAGTAAACGCATTAGCCGCTAGAGGATTGCTCGAAGTGATGAAAACAAACTTGGGGCCGAAGGGAACAATGAAGATGTATGAACTGCGATGTTGCATTGTTCAGCGTACAAAATGCTTTTACTCTTTGCTCAGGTTGATCTCAGGTTCTGGTGGCATTAAGTTGACGAAAGATGGGAACGTACTTCTCAACGAGATGGTCTTTGAAGACAATGGTCCCTATCTTCCAACGTGTATTGTATCCGTTTTTAGCAAATAACCCATCCAACAGCAACATTGATCGCCAAAGCCAGCACAGCTCAGAACGACATAACAGGCGACGGAACGTCCTCCATAGTAGTACTGATTGGAGAAATGTTGAAGCAGGCGGAAATGTATGTTTCTGAGGTAAGTCGAGTTACTGTAGTACCCGCAGGTTCGTTCGATTAATTGTTACTTTTTCAGGGCGTCCATCCGCGTATAATATTTGAAGGTTTCGAAATTGCTAAAGACATTTGCTTGAAGGTACTAAACATTCAAAGTGTTGAATTAATTGTGCACGCGAATGATGGTTTCCAAGGTTCTGGAAAGTATGAAAATTTCTCCGCCGATGAACAGAGAGCTGCTGATGGATGTTGCTCGCACTTCGCTGCGAACTAAAGTCGCGTTTAAGCTGGCTGACCACTTGGCAGAGGTAATTGTTTCATATAGAGATAATTTTAAACAATAACTGTATGTAAAAAGCGAGCTTCATACTTTGTTGCAATAGTAATCTCTTACTTGCATAAACAGTCGGAATTGTACTTAGCCGAATTCTTGGTAGATTTCAAATATAGCGCACCTGAAGGCTTTTGCGTGCGAACTAGGCTTAGTACTCTTCAGAGAGAACAGCAATGAGCTTCAACTAAGCCAGTCGGCAGTAAAAGCGTATTAGTTTATTTTAAAAATTATTTTTGCGCAGATCACTTGAAATGCGTAGATTTTATTGGTTTTTAAACGGTAGAACTATGACTGTCTATTGTGATAACGTGATACCATGTGTTTTTGGCGGGTATCATTGCGCGCTAGATTGAGTGATTTTTAAAGATTGTCGTTGACGCGGTTCTCAGCATCCAACGAGAAGGTGAACCTCTCGATTTGCACATGGTGGAAATAATGGAAATGCATCACCAGTCGGAAATGGACACTGCTTTGATACGAGGGCTCGTTCTTGATCATGGCGCCCGACACCCTGATATGAAGAAGCACGTGCGCAATGCTTACATTCTGATATGCAACGTTGCCCTTGACTTCGAAAAAACGTATGCTTGCAGCTGGTCGAACCTTTTCCATTTACCGCTTTTGTAGCGATGTAAACACGAGCGTTATGTATAAGACGTCCGAGGAACGAGAAGCCCAGTTGAAAGGTGAACGTGCTTTTGTCGACAATAGGGTGAAGAAAATAATAGAACTGAAACGAAAAGTTTGCGCTGAAGCAGGTGGAAAGGAAGAATGTAACTTCGTAGTCATCAACCAGAAGGTAATGGTGAATAGAAAAGAGTGGACTAAAGTTTACGCCGATGCATGCGATTTTCAGGGCATCGATCCATTGTCGTTGGACATGTTCGTCAAAGAAGGCATTGTGGCTCTTCGCCGTGCCAAGAGGCGCAATATGGAGCGACTAGCCCTCGCTTGCGGCGGCGTAGCAGTGAACTCGGTCGATAATCTTACTCCGGAAGTGTTGGGACGCGCTGGCCTCGTTTATGAACATGTTTTGGTTGGTAGATTGGTGAGCATATTTGCATAAGTGACAGTCAACTTGCAGGGCGAAGACAAGTTCACGTTCATTGAGGAGTGCGACAATCCAAAATCGGTAACAATTCTAATCAAGGGACCTAACCAGCATTCGATTACGCAAATCAAAGACGCAATCCACGATGGTCTTAGAGCGGTTAAAAATACGTTGACCGATGGTAATCCTGCCTTGAGTCTGTTTAAGCGTAACATATAAATTTCGCACAGGAGTTGTTCTCCCTGGAGCTGGCGCATTTGAAGTGGCTGCACATTGCGAACTTATGAAAGCTAAAGATAAAGTGGATGGTCGCAAGAAGCTTGGCGTGCAGGCGTATGCTGATGCATTGATGGTTATTGTCAAGAGCTTGGCGGAGAATGCTGGTCATAATGCTTCTGACGCCGCGCTGAAGCTGGTAGAACAGAGAATGAAAACAAATGCAGCCGTTGGCATTAGCTTAGCAACTGGTATTGTGAAAATGGTTGCACTGCTCTTTTTAATGTAGGTTACTCTTTGTTTAGGAGAAGCATTTCTCCCTGAAGAATCTGGCATCTATGACAACTACTGCGTTAAGAAGAACATGATAAATTCTTGGTAAGAGTTACCGTATTCGTTCGTCTAGTCTACAGATAACAGAAAATAGACTACATGTTCGTTTTATGCTTAATACATCTTCTGTCATTGCTTTGTTATTTTAGTTCGGTGATTGCTTGCAACTTGTTACTAGTGGACGAGATCTTGCGCAGTGGCATGTCGACGAAGAAGTAGGACATCATTGAGGCAAACTATAGACTTCAGAAAAAGTTTTCCGAGACTGCGTATTTCGATCCATTTGCCAATAAAGTACGCATTTGGAAGAAAACTGTTCAGTTCCCACTTTGGCATTCAGTAGGCTTAAACAGAGTGCGTGTTAATGCCATCAGAATTGACTGAAGCTGGTTATGAAATCAGTAATATTTCAGTTTCTTAGTTCTTTCTTGTATCCGTTGAATTAATCTATCAAGCGCAAATGGTTCGACGGAACAGGCTACAGTGCTCATGCTATTTTGCGTTTGCGTTTTGTGGGGAGTCTCAAGTTTCTTTTTTACAGTTATTCTTAATTCAAGCAAGTGAGTCACTGTTTGAGTTAAGTTATTTCTTTTTCATTTGCTTGGCGAAAGAAGAATTCAGGAAAGAAATTATACTTTCCCGTAACTTTGCATTACGGTTGCTAGAATGCAGATGTCACTGCGTTGAAAGATTGGGCTGCATTATGGACCTTCAGTTGATGGGATGGAATTCATACTGAAAGTCATGCTTGAGAATGACCACCAAAAGGCTACCCGTGTTGCTGAATTGACTGCTTTAGACGTACGATCGCACTAGCGAAGTCTGATGCCTGATATGGTTCGGTTCAGCTCAGGTTGCGTTATGTTTCAATGGCTTTTTCGCTGGCGGTTTTGTTTTCATGCCGCAACGTTTCCTCGGGCTGTCTCCATTTGGTCCGCGGTCATACATTTCAGCGAATATATACTTTTCATTGGATCGCCCGTTTCCATGGATTACATGTTTGTAGGGCTGCAATTATTCGCACTGCGAGGTCTAAGTTTTCATGTAGCAGCGATTGCACCTGGTACGTTCAGAACGCACGACCTGCCAAAGCGAATGATCTCACCCCAATGGAAATGCTGGCACACAGCCTCATGGAAGATGGAAACTAGGAAACGCACAATCCAAGGAAAGGCAGGTTCACTGAAACGAATGCCTGCTGACCATTGGAAACATACCTCATTGCAACGTATCGCATGGAAAGGAAGCTCCCAGGGAGCGTATCGGCATGTGAACGAAATCACCACCCAAAGGAAGTCTTTGAAACATGGCCGGGGAATACAGTGAGGGATGAGGGACCCTGACCTGAACCAAAAGGATGCGAATCAGGCCTTGCGTGGTGCGTCGAAACATGGGGGGTATCCATCGCGTACAGCTGCAAAGTTCTACAGGGAAGACACTATTTTAAATGTCTTGCGTGTTCCGTAAGGAGCAGATTGATTATTGATTCAGTTGCTTTTGTAAATTCAATTGAACTTAACAATAGTGCAACCGCGTGGGCATATCCCACAGTGTCCATATTTATTCAGCGTTCGTCATCTGCATGTTTCTTGGGAAGATAAGCAACTCTGATTTAGGCATGTTGATACTAATAAAGTGCAGCTGATTTTATAGTGATTTTTGAAGATGTGAAATGTTTTGTTTATTTAAAAAAGCGGTTTTTCCAAATGGCTGAAGGAGAATAGCAGGTAATAAAATTATTTTTTCAGCTAACTGAATATTAACATTTTCATAGGCGTACGCTCTTATCATTCGTCTTATGAGCTTATGGGAATTGTTCGCCCAAGCGGAATTGCAATTTAATCGCTTATCCTTTGCCAGCGTCTGAGTTAATTCATCTTAGGCTGCTCCAGTATTAGACGCCGAGGTGCAGTATTTCGCAGTACAATCTGTGAGTTCAATTCGAACGCGATTGATTTCACATAAATTCATTGCTTAAGCGTATAGTTCTTAAATGACAAACTCTGGTTCAGTTTTGCTTCAGCTGAGCAAAAAATGTTGAAAATAGCTACGGGTGACCATGGTTTTTAAGCAGTGCTGTTCTTTTGTTCCCTACGGGCTGAACACCATTTGCCTGCAGTTTTTCTGGCATCCAGCAAAATGAAGTAAACTTCCAGCTGATTCAATAATTAATTTGCGTTGCCTGGATTTCTCCAGTTTGTTTTCTCACCTCAGTAGATCAAGTTATTCGACAGCAAGACTTGACAGAACAAAAGCTTCAGGAAGAGAGTCACCATCCGCAGTAATGTTTTAATGATAAATGATTTATTCGTAATTGGTTACTTTCCTAACTAAGGCTGCCTTTTTCGCATTGCCAGTGCAAGAACCCGTAAGTTCGCGTAGTCGAACAATGAAGCCTGGCTGCAGTACATAGAATGATTCTGGCAAACAGCAAAGATCTGCAGAAGAACGAAATGCGTTTCAGGCAAGTACACCGATTGCATGATGAAAGATATTTTAACATGGTACTAAAATGTGTCACCACGTTTCTTGTAAACTTAAAATAGCATACTTTTAACGCTGAATCTCTTGAACATATTTTAAGTGAAAGCCTATATTAGTAAACACTTGAAAATTGCATACACGTCAGCTAGTTGAAATAATACTTGAGGCAGCTGTATTGGCCCGTTTCATTATTTTGAAGTTATGCCTTTGAAGCTGCGGCTGTACGAAGTCAAGCTGTTGTATACAGTATGGTGGTTTACTAGCAGCTGCTCAAGCGTGCTGTTTAGATGTTGAGCTTAAGACTGAAAAGCAGCTGGGGCGTTTTGAAGAGTTCGTTGCAGTGAATGCTTACCTCTCTGTTCTTCAAACGTTCAAGCCAAAGTTTGTCGAATTGCAGGCGATTAGAACATCGCAAATAGGGTTTCAAATACGTGGACTTAAT
The DNA here is from genome assembly GCA_000797535.1 of Trichuris suis. Classification (NCBI taxonomy): domain Eukaryota; kingdom Metazoa; phylum Nematoda; class Enoplea; order Trichinellida; family Trichuridae; genus Trichuris; species Trichuris suis. The sequence continues at coordinate 344,590 of KN538400.1, read as the reverse complement.
CCCTGTCTGCTGTGGAATGGAGCGTTATTTAAATAAATGATTCTCAGCTTAGTTTGCAAAGCGAAGACTTTGTTTTCTACATTTTCGCTTTATTAAGCGTTTTCCTCTGTTATTCATTGCCGAAAAATAGTTAAGGCGCAATATTCTGAACAGTTCTGCACCTTTCTGTTTGACCATTCGGTTACATCAGATCAAAGAGCGTAAGATGCTTTGTAGTATTATTGATACTTTCATTCTTGGTCCTACGGTTTTTGGTCTGTTTGGAAGCAAGAATTTTATTAGCACTCAGAAAAAAGTCTTTTCGTAGCTATCCGTGTCCCGCCATCAGCGAAATGATATGATGTTGCGCTGTCAATAAATGACCAATAACATATGAAAGATCGAACCTGATCTGAAGTCTCATAATGCCTTTGTTTTTGTTTTTATTAAACATCTATCATGCTTTACGATATGAAAGGTCATTTATAATGCAGTAAGCGATTTGCCTGCAAATATCGCGCTAATATCAGTAATATACTTTATGGAACATCTAAGTGAAGAGCTTTTTCTTATGCACTGATTGTGCTTGACCAACTAAGCAGTCCTTTTATTTTGTCTTCACCATATTTTCCATATAAATCAATGCATAAAAGTTTAGCCTGCAAGGATGAGAAGACGGGCTGTCTAATGGAAATGAACAACATAACGAAAGTTTGTCATCTCAATGACTGATAGTTCTCGTTCGCACACAGCTGCTTGTTTAGCCAAAAGTAAACTGGTTCGTGGTCCTAAAGTTAAGCAGGTGTAGCATGAAATTTTACATTTATACTGAAGAAAGTTGAATGAGCATTTCTCCTTTGAATACAGAGGTCCTTGTAGTGACTGCATAAGTTTTTATATATCTCATTTGGCGCAAATTGTTTAGTGAGTATGCTTAATGGGAAAGTACAAAGAAAGAAATGAAATTTTTTTCATATCAGGAAACAGCTTAATAAAATTTGCGTATGATTAAAACTCCGGAACAGAATTACCAATGGGCTAACTGTTTCAACGCGTAACGAAGCGACTGCGGGTGCAGCGAGCATAAAATCAGCGCACTGCTTTTCATATTTTAATGCAATCATTAGATTCCGTGAGTGAAAAGAATCCTTATTTAAATAGCCTTGGAAGAGAAGAGCTTGTCTAAAGAAGCTTGTTGTTAAAGGGCTGCCAATGAGAAAGCTTACGGTAACTTTTCGCAAGCCCTCCATGACTTGGAACAGCTACCATAATTAAAAAGTGTGCAGTATTGAACCTGCTTGTGCACTTCTTGTTAAACAGCTGAAACTGTTATTTCGTAGCAGAGGCACTTCTACCCACGAAAGCTGGAATTTCAAGAGATAAAAGCTTTTTAAATCGTTATGACAACTAAGACGCGGCAAACGAGAGGAAGGAAGGTTTAAAAAGACTGGTTTGGAAATGTTTCATTCTGTTGGAGTGCTTTTGAATTTTTCCGTAATAAAACAGGAATTCAAAAAGGGCTGAGAACGCTAAGAGTGGCGGTTTACTGATTTTACATTCGGTAAAATTTCATTTCTTATCTTATTCGCTGTGAAATCTACGCAACGGCCATTTACGTCAGCAGATGGATGCAATCATTCTTCCGTTCTTTTTTGGGGCTTCAAAGATATTCACAAAAAATGTTTGGAACGTTTTTATTCTACGTAAACAAGTCTTTCGTTCCTTATGGAAAAGCATATCAAGTCAGTGGATCTGCTCAGTTTGTTCAACTGAAGCTGACAATACGGATTTTGTTGTTCATGAAGACTGCAAAATACTCTACTGTCACCATTCGCTATAGGCAAAATTAACATAATGCGTGTTTTGGAGATCGTGTAACTTGGAAATTGTAGTTGTCATCCAGGAAGATGCTCACAAACTTTAAACATTTAAGACGGGCAGTTTAAGATGCACAGTGACCGGTTTTTACTAAAACTCATTTTCAAGTAGTAACCGCTGCTTCATAAGCGTTCCATTGGAAGTAAATTTTTTCTGTGATACAAAGCCCTTCGCAGTCTCTGCTTTAGTAGCAATTTAGGAATAAATGCGTTTCATCGTCTTTCTCGCGCTTACCAACAATTGACTATGGTCTTTCATCGTCCTTCTTGCGGCAAAATGTATAGGTAGACCGTAGAAGCTCCAATTGTTTTACTTCGGCTTGAAAGCGTTCCACTTTCGCTAAAAGTGTTTCAAATGAAATTCAATTGCACTTTTCTATTCTTACTTTAGAAAAAAGATGCTTGTTAATGAAAAATGAACTGCGCTACTTTGGTCGGTATTAAAGTGTCATGCCAATATTTTATGAACATGCAACAAGTCGTGACTGGTGACCGTCCCAGAAGATTAGGATTCCCTATTCAATTAAAATTCCTTTTGCAAGTGAAAGCAAATGGACCAATCAGTCTCAGCTTTATCAAATGTGCGTGACCGCATTGCCACGCAAAAATTACTCAACTCGTCGCATGGACCATTTCTTTGCTTCAAGGCTAACTGATATTAAGCTGGAGGTAAGCAGTTTAAGGGAAATTACTGAAGCGTGAAAGAAATTTTCGTGCGCACGTTCACGCTAACTCAGCCGTCCCAGGGTGAAGAGCAATGTAACTTTGACTTCTCCCAGCAAAGCGATTCATGTTTGCGTATTTTCGTACGAGCTGCCTCACGATATAGTGAACTTGACAAACACTTACTAGTAAAGTTAGCACGTTCGAAAGGTCACGGAAATTAACCACAATAGGCTTTCCTCGCCAATGCAAATTTCATTCAAAAATGTCTTAACTTTTCTGAATAACTCATTCTACGGAACGCTTCGTCTTAAAATTTAACAGAGGCATACGGAAGGTGTTCATCAAATGGTAGCAGGGCTAACAATAAGTCATGCTATGGCTTTTTTGTCTTGTTGTCTTCCTAGTAGTTATGCCATATTCTCCGTGGATAGATAGTACTCAGCAAACCGTTCAGCATGACGATACCCTATGGAGACACTAATTTGTCATTCATGCTGCTTTAAGTATCTACTGTCAGCATAGCACCATAATTGCATTTGAGGTGTAAGCCTGCTTAACACTTGTATCAATGCGAGACAACACTGCTTGCACCATATTGCTGATAACGGTTCGTTTAGATTAGAGATTCATTCTCCTGGCAAATTGTCATGAGTAGCATTTCAGAAGAAAGAGGTGCCTCAGTTGGAACGCACTGAGTAAAAGGGCAATAATTTCAGATGCAAGAAAAAGTTGCGTGATGATATTGAACTGTGCTCCTCATCGATTGTGGCGTGCCGCTGCGAACACCCACACATTTTAATGAAGCATAACGCATAGCGTTAATGCTTTCCGGCACACCTAGCATTGCTTCTTTGCCTGCAGCGTCATTTTCCAGACTTACTGTCATCCGTGTTATTACGTGAATGAATACTCTCGAAAATTAAATAATCCCTCTCTCTTCCGTTCACTTCGCTGTTAAGCTGGTTACCCAACATATGGTAGTGAGCTAAACGTGGTGCTCTAGCTCTTTATGTAATGGCGGTTATATCAACATGCAATTGTCTGAGTAGTTAATTAGCACGACTCTCTGCGCAGCTTGTCCAATGGTGAATGGGACACTCGTGTGAAGCCTACTAGTTGCAGATAGCAAATCTTTCCTAGTATTAAGTTAAAGATGCTCTGAGTTCATTCACAAAAGCTAATTTTACTGCTTCATTCATAAAACGAAGTGCTTATTTTATTTGGATAAAAGTAGCATCGAATCAGATCATGTAAGAGGTTTCGCTGAGGTGACCTTCTTTAGAAAATTTGTTTCAGTTTCAATTAGCACTCTGAACCGTATAGGTTTCCTTCAGACTGCGGATGTGTGCTCGACTATGAAAATTTCAATCGAGTCTCATTAAGGAGTTCAAACGTGCGTGCGCGCAGACAACGCCAATAGCAGCGTTGAAGGCGTGCCTCAACTTTCAGATCAGTTGTCCGGTGCGAATTTCCATTAAATTAACGCACCTTTTCCATTGGCCTTTGCAAGCAGTGACGTCATCCGCTATTAAGGACAAACGAATCACATCGAGTTGATGAAGCGCTTTTCACTATTACTACAAGTGAGCCTGATCGCTAGTCGTTTCTTTCCCATCCCATTCAGCTGCTCGCCTGGGCAGACTTCAGTGATCCGGTTCTGGTTATCGCAGGCGTGCTTGCTGCTGACGAATCTACGATGGCAGCTTACACGTCTCACTCGCTTAGATCAGTTCTTATATTGAGTATTTGGCTTTCCATAGAAATCCAGAGTGGGTGTGCTGGTTCTACAAAACCCTCACAGGATGTACAATCGTGGAATATGGCCGATCAGTTCCTGCGAAATCAGAATCCAAGTACAATGCGTATGTTCCGTAGAAATGAGTATAGCGAAGACTCAGACGGTGCGACGGATCACTACGAGCTGTTAAAAAGGAAATTCTACGCCTGGGCTGGTAAAAGAAGTTCAGCGCCTCGATTTTATCAGTGGGCTGGCAAAAGGAATGACGATGTTTCCGACGAGAAGGTCAGGCGAAAATTCTACGCTTGGGCAGGTAACTTTATCATTATGCAAATTTCCTGCCATGTTTGAATTTCAATTTTCAGGCTGACGCGTCAGACAATTCTCAGAAAATCGCTGGAACATCAAGCTTGCCTCGGTACTCCTCCGAGGCTCTGCATTAAATCATTAATCATATTTGTCCATTCGCACTTTTATTTGGTAACAGCCTGAAAGTTTACCTTTCTGTTCAAAAATTCGTGATTCTGTTTTGCTGATTCGAGTATGAATCTGATGTTCAAAAAAGTGGCTATGCTCTTTTTGCGTCTATTCTACCAGTCTGATAATCTGCATTCTGAATGCTGCTTCATTAAAAGCATCTTTTCTGAATTTATTAATACTCTATAACTTCTTTGCAAAGCCGAAGTTTAAGTTGGTACCTTTGAAGTATTCATATCTGCCAAGGAAACGGCAGACGTTCAGAGTTGGTAAATACTGCTGTTTACATTGATTGGTTCGATTAGCTGCTTACGTTCGTAAATGAAGAAACTTTTTAGGTAACTCGCTCTCCTATCAATTTTTTGCTCTCCTATGGTTAGTGACTTGTTAAGAAAATGGAGACAGCTAATCTCTTGCTTTATATCTTATACTCGCTCCTTAGCAACTGTAACTAGCGTTTCACGCAGCTTAAAACAGCAGTGGGCCATTTAGAGATGGACTAAGCCATTAGTGCACAGCGTGTAGCTCCTGAAAATATACATATCCTATGGTGAATTTCGAACGACTTGCTGACTTCTGGTCCTTTCTTGAAGAGGCAGCCATACAAATTGCCAACGCGACACCCGCCAAGCAGACAAACTCTCATCTGCTGCAAGCCAACTGTTAATATGTTAGGTGGTTTGGCGCGGCAATAATCAAATCGGTATGATTAGATGAAGATAATTATTGCTCAGCTGGAACGGTTGGGAAGGAGCAGGAACGCGCCAACATTATCAAAATTGAAATGAGCTATTTTTCCTCCACCTTTGGCCATGATTATTGATTGTCAAATATTTCATGAATACGTATGCTGCTACTCTAATTATGGAAGTGAAATTTCACGGTAGCTAACACCGGCTAAAATGGAACAGCTGTGTGTGAACTTAACATTTATTGGCGGCTATCTACACGTATCATAAAATATTATTTCATTGATCAAGAAAACGACAGAAAGGCCAACGCATGACCAGGTATGCAGTTAGATCCTGAGGCTGTTTTGGTTAAACGATGAGCCTTGAAGGTAGCAGCACTTCATACATCCAGTGGATGACGCAGCTCATCTGTTGCAGAAAAGTTCTGGCATGAATTCTGAAGCATTTCTACAAGACGTTACTGCAAGCATCATGCGCTTTCCATCAGCATGAACAGCATGAGCTTACGCTGTAGCACTAACTTTTCTCTTTAAGAGAACAAGACGAGCATAACTGTACTCCACGCAGAACAAGCAACTCGGTCAACTTCTAGAAAGCCTTTCAACTTACAAGAATGTGATCCATATGCCTACGCGGTGTCAAATATTTTTATTTTTGACCAAAGCTTAGCATGTTTTCAATAATGTTAAAGATTTTCATATGCTCATGCGAATTCGCAGTGAAAGCCTAAGCGCGAAAGAAAGGTTTCGTTTTTTTCAACAGCTCATTGAAGTTGCAGTGAAGAATTCCTAAACTATAAAATTGAGGCGAAGGACACGTAAAATGTACCTGAATCAGAAAGCTACACGAACTTTCTAATTGCATTTTTTCATCTTTAGCCGTCTTTCAAATTATTAATGGATTAGTGCATGTGAGCAAAGTACAGTGTGTTACGAGCAGCAGTTGTTAGCTTTGAGCCAGTGCAATTCGATGTTCGGGATATGTTAGTTACGATGTGCCCCCTTATTCTGGGAAGAGTTACACAGCTTTCAGGACCCATCTTGCCCAGTCTTCAGCGTCCTAACAATCTTGAAGGCGGGACATCACTTATCCCGAAAACTCCGCAACTCTTCACAGAACAAAAGGGTACATCATAACAAACATATCTTGAAAATGAAACCGCTACAGACATAAGAAATGCAATAACGTCATAGCAGTTACCGGAAGGTTCGAGGAAGTCTCCCATCTATTAAAAAGGTTGCCTTTCCCGTATAGATATCCATTTAAGTACATGAACAGCGCGAGTTATTATCAAATTCAAATAACATATGAATCTGAGAGTGAAGACTCTAAGGTGCTAACGGTTGTCAGCTACCCTTCTGCTCTGAGAACTAAATTTTGGAATAATTGAAGCTTGTTCAATTTAGTAACTTCAATCCTAGCACGCTGTATTACTTTTCAGAAGTGCAGTAGGCAGCAATGCATTTGCATCAGGTGAAATCCCTAATCAAAGAACAGTAGTCGGAACAAGAGTTAGCGTTACGTTCAAACAGGAGTCAATATTAAAAGAATGTAATTTTATTGGAAAAGTAGCATTTTTAACGGATTGAGAGTACCTAAAAGTAGAACTTTTGCTGCCTTGTATTCTGTAGGCAGTTGCGTGTTTGCGTGTTCCGTGCGAAGTCTTCAATACCCTTCTCTTTTGTGTACAGGAAGAATCCAAGAAGGTTTAGTTCTATCCATTTTGTCATTAATAAATGAATTGGACAAGCGCTGAAAGCAGGCAGTTCAGATATGCTGATCAAAGAGAATGTCCTGCTGTGTAATGCTCGATGTACCATTGCCGTGACAGAGCTTTCGATCAGTACTTCGCCTCAACTCCGCTTGCCTGTCGAACATGCCTTTTGCAATTCATGAATGTTTTCTCAGGCCTTCACATGGCTGTCACTGTGATCAAATCAAATGCGTTGATGCTATCACAAATTAATTTTCCTAATACGGTTTTTTCAACAGGCTACCAGACGGTGAAGATATTAGTATAACAGCACTCTTCCTACTGGGCCAACAAAGCTTTATTGCCTGAAATGGTTTACTTACGTTCTATGCGTAATGCATATTAAACAGTTGAGCCAGAAGTTAACAAGAAGAAACATTAACATCTCCCACATGTGCTTACAGCGGGAAGCTTTCAAAGTTCTCATGCCCAGCTGTCAAACGTCACATTTTCATTGGCGACTCATTTGCATTTCCATTTTTAGCGGTAACTGCTCAGAAATCCATTGATGTGAAACTTGTTTTTAAAATATGGAAAGTGTTTATTGCCAAGGCGAGTAAGCCATTTCTAACAATGAAACGCGACTAAGTAACGTGATTATGAAATATTAATATTGATCAAACTAATCGATAAAAAGCAGGTGTCACATGAAATGACAAGAGTGGTCTTTTCCTTCCAGGTGTACCGCAGTTTAACTGCAATGACCACTATGGCGTTTATAGATGGTCATCAAAATAACAAATAAGAGTAGCTTGTCATTAGGTACAAGTGGTGTCAACAGCCCTGTCCTGTTTGGTTGTGCTGATAGTAATGAGGACTGTATTCACTAAAGAAAGAAAAAAGTGCTCATTTAGCTCTCTCAGCTAACTTTCTAGCGTCATTTGCGTATCATGCAGTTTAGCGGACGCATTACAGCAAGCGGCAACTGAAGTGTGTGCCCTTAGCTGCAGCCCCATTTTGACGGAACAGGACCAGAAACTTCTGATAGTACTTTCTCTTCCTGAGGAGTAGGACAGTCTTTACGGTCAGTATTACCAAACTGGAGTATCTATCTGCCTACATAAAGTTCGACTTCAGCTAGCAAAAAATTGTGATTTATAATTTCAAAAAAGGCGGCGCTGAACGTTGGCGAAGGGTTGGGCTTATTCTGACGTCTCCTTGATAAAATTCAGATTGGTAATCAATGCTTGGGCGTTCGTTTCAACAGCCAGCTTCCACGATTAATAGTGCCTTCTAGAAAGTTTCATTCGTCGACTTATGACAATAATACGTAAAGCAAGTGTTTTCAGCTATAAGTTGAAGCATTGGCAATTTATCCTGCTGCCTATCGCAAGCGATAAAAGATCAAACATATCTATCTTCAGAAGAATCAATATGATGGTAATTTCTTTACGGAAGCTTACAAACAATTTTTCATTATTACTCAAGGCTTTTGTTGGTTTCAGATTAATAACAGAGCTTCGCTGTGGGGAAGAGTGAATCAGGTTAAAGCAAAAGGCGACGAAAAGTTTTGACGCGGAAATCAGACCAACTAAAGTCATGAACGAACTTAGCCAATTCCAAAGAAACTTCTCTTTTAATTTATTTAGCTTAATAATTCACTCTGTATGGCAAAGCAAGCGGTATGATTATTTAGTCTACAACATTCCAAGTGGTGCCATTATTTGTAGAGCGAGCTGATCAGTGGATATTGAAGAGGTGAGCACCATGGAAAATAATTAAGGCATTTTATCCCAACGTGGAGATGCTGAATTTTTCTTATGACTGCTTTCCCATCATTTGCTGAAGTATTTACAATGCAAGAATTGTCAGAGGCAGAGAATATTGTACATGGAACTTTACCGCCCGCTGAAGATATCCGAGACATCGACAGAACAGCTAAAAGTGCTGTGGCAAAGTTGAAAGAGCTTTGCTCAGCTAACCAGATGTTGGATTTGACTCAACTCATTTAGCAAAACCATGCTGAAAGATTATGGCATGAAATGAACGGACCACAAAGTAGGCACGCACTGGGGACTTGAGGAAGACTGCAGTTTTCCAAAAATTGATTCTTGCTGAACAACCGCAGACAAGCTGGAACGGCTGAATTTGGTAATCAGCAAAATAAATTCATTTAGCCATTCATGCAAGCAATTTGTAATTCACACCTTAATGAAGGGAGTGCATTACCACTTGGGGGAAAGCTGTATTTGAGCAAATGAGTAAAAAGTAGACTGAAGGGAATTGCAATTTTCAACTTAAACTCGTTTAGCTGAGCAGAACATATTAAGATCTGCGTTATAGTTTTTTTTCATTACCTTCAACGAAACTGGAAAACCTTAGGCGCACGCTTGAAGGCGCAATTAGGATTGGAAAAATGCATGCATAGAACTCCTCCTCGCATTTCGTTTTCACGAATAGGATATTTATCTGAGTATACCAGGAGATTATGTTCGGCCCAAGCGATTGATTGCTAAACAATGATTACAATAAATCGCTGTGCCGCAGTAATTGTCGTTAGAAACGCTCTTATCATATAGTCAATAAATGTTAAATGGAATTTTGTCAGCGTGAACAAGCTAGTCCCACATAGAACAAAAAAGTGAACAACAACGTCATAGCCACATACGCTCGTAAACTGAAATGGTTTAAAGCCAAATCTGTGGGACCCAGTCGCAAAGGACGGTTGTTAAAATGTTGAAATTTATTCTACAGAACTTAACTATGCAGTTAAATTGATGTTAGGCTTCGTCTCTGGAAAAATAAAATGGTTATATAGCCAGCTTTATCAGAATGAAGCAGTCGAGTCTAAAGACGTAATGCAGAAACAATCGACAACGCTGTTTAAAGGAACGCAACCATTTTCGCATTGCGCTTTTCTGTTTTGCTCGACATACGTAGCGGACAGATAAAATTAGCTTTTAGGCAAAACCGCCTGCTGCGTAACGATCTGCTAGGCGGCCACGTGAGTGAAACTAGTTACTGCCACTTAAGATGTGGTGCCTTTTGTACTTCGTTAATGGTTTATTCATTGATCATGAAGTTCTAAGATTAAGAAGCTATTGATCGCCACAGTGCTATGTACAGTTAATTGGCTGCTTTCAGCCCAATTACAAGTCTAACCTGCCAGTTAGACAACAAAATATCATGTCTTGCTCACAGATGCAAAGCAAGTTAATGTCGCACGAATTACAAGGCGATGTACTGATGGTGACAACTCCGCCTGTCAACCACTTGAATATGCGATGTATAATGCCACAAATAGGGAATACAAGTGAGGTACCGCTTCCCCGTTAAAAACGCCACCATAAAAGGCAGATAGGTAATCCACTGAGATTAGCGGCGCATGTTTGCAACTGTGAGGAATCAAAGAGTCAAACTGGACATTCCCAATCATAATTTTACGGTCTCGTAAAACTATTCGCATAACTGTCGATTGTTATCATCCATCAACAGGGTTGACTTAATCAAAGTTCAAATAGTCCACGTTCTCTCGTCTGTGCTGTCTGCCAACACAGACAGCGATACAAAGACGATTCCGAGAAGCGATGTTTCCTAATCTGACATTAAGTATTGCCTCCGTAAACAGGTATGAAAAGTTGAGCACTCGTTGCGAAACCTTGAGTACTTGATGCAGAGTATTTCACTGATGGATTGATACTTATGATTGAAAGAGCATCTCGAGTCTTTAGTATTGTGACATATGCCAACACGTAAAGAAGAAAAGAATCGAAATGATTGGCTTTATTTCGCATTAAGGCTTAGTTATGACGGTGACCGTATTTCGTCTGGTATCTTAACGCACATATCGCTGTTGTAAATTTGGAGCGACATTTCGGCGAATATGAAGCAGTGCTCGTTGTACCTACAAGAATATGCAAATTTAACTAATTATTAATAAAAGCTGCACAGTGTTCAGCCAAACGTACATATGCTGACGTCTGGCCACGCAGCTAGAACATGAAAACCATATACACGTTTTTGGATGTACAGTGCCATCCTGTAAATTTTCATTCGTGCGAAACTATGGTAAATGGTAACGCAACGGCTTCCAAGGGTCATTCTCTTCTTCATTAAGGTATTGCCTGAGAATGGAACGTGAAAATTGTGCCACGTTCTTCATTCTTGGTCATGGTCAACTAGTAAGACTTCATATGGATCGCTTCACTAAGCTTTACGCAGTGCCTCAGATGCGCATCACCCATTTTTACATTTTGACACCCCATGGAATACAATTCACTTTACACGATGAATGACCTTGCCCGAATGATTACCTTCAGGCGGCTTGTGTTTGGACAATACTAATGTAAATATTAATAGAATTGGTTTTGGACAAAGACAATCTCATCAGCATACTGTTTAACAGAATTTACTAAGCGTCATTGTGCAAATACACTGCATTATTAAAATAATATAAATGCAAGCGATGAATCATCAGTGGTTATTTTGGCAAACCGGAAACTGTACAAGACGGAAGTGATAAGCAATCGTTATAATGCTTGAAGTGGTCTGTTAAACGACAGTTCTTTTCCTGTTATTCTAAAAATGGATTATCCTTCAGCAGTTGGCTCTATTTAGCAAAAGAGTAGGCATCTGAGACCCAGTTGCTATCAACGTACAACTTATCGAAATAGGTAACACAATAGTCTTTGTTAGATTGAACCAGCTTCAAGAAGACAAATTAATTGATCATTAGTTGTACAAAATCATTTTAAATCATATAACGAAAGTGGAATTCGTACTGTAGTAAGATCTTGATTATCCAAAAGTGCTTGCGCAATAGTAGCTCAGACAACGAAAAGTTAAGATAAAGGCTTTTGACTTATTGTAGAAAAGTACAGCAGTCATTGGTTGAATGCAAGATTTTAACCCAGGAAGCAGATAAAAATAGAGCTTGCTTGACTGGCTTCATCTTCAGCGTCAAACGGCTAGCGACGACTTATGGATAGTAAACTACCATCTACGGAAAACGCTTGTACGCTTCGTGGAATATGGTGATGTGGCAGAAATGGGTTGCTGGATGATGATTTGTAGACTTATCAAAACAGTGACAGGCGCAACTTAGGAAAAGTTCCATGCGCCTAAACCTTCGGAACTGTTGGTTTTGCTCAAAAATAATAATGTCCAAGGAATACGGTTGAATAAAAGAAAGGTTTAAGCAAAGCTTGCAACGAATGGGATATCAGCAAAAACACTGAAGCCCAATTGATGTCAATAACAGGAAGGAGCATCCTTAAGAAAAGAAAAATGGCGGAAAAGCATGACAACTTCCTTAAGCGAATGATGGGTTTGGAATGCGGGAATAGCAGAGCAATATTGTTTAGTTTTGTTGTAGGGGAGCGCTCGCTGTTAGATCAGCACAACTGCTTCTGACACAACTGTTTAATTTCGGCTAAAAAGGCGTTTATAAACGTAGGTTTCTTTTCTCAGATCACGAATATCGACTAACGTTACCACAATAATGAACCAGCAAAGCATACAATTTTACTACGGAAAGGTTTAGTAAGATTTTTAGCTTCAGCGCAACTATTCCATACTGACGGTGAAACAAATCCCCTCTAAAAACATTTTACTGCGCAAGTTGTATTCACATGCCGTATACCCGCTATTCTACGTCAGCGTGATTTTGATTATTAGTCATATACGATTACTTTTTATAATGGGAGTAGAGGTCTTCGTATCAAAGTTTCATTTTCTAAATTAACCCGTTCTTAATAGCTCAGAGCTTAGTGCATAGTTACTACCAAGGTGTGTGGCCCCGCTTTATCAATCGTACGCACTACAAATTTAGCACTGCGACTCTCCGCGTTACTGTTTCCTTCTATAGGCGAATAAATTTGCCCCACCTCTTCATGCCAAGACGAAGGTAAAGATTACAAAACAAGATCATGATTCGGAGAAGAAGAAAATAAAAATATAAAGAATAAAAATTGGAACAAGAAGGCATGGTACTGCGTGGAAGCAGCCGTTCACAAGCGAACCCTAAAAAAATGCAAAGTTAGAGACTAGAACAATTTTAAACAATTTTGCTTTAAAGAATACCATTTTTGTCTTGTCATTTCTCCACGCGTACGCGTAATCAATGCAGTTTAATCGCTGATGTGATTGGACTAAGAAAGTTTCGAAAGCTCTGAACATTTTTTGAATATATTCATTTTCATTATGAACTGGCCACTTCCATAAATAAGACTTTGCTATTTATCTATTAATCACATGATTATAGAAACTGTAGCGACGCGATAGCTACAGTACGTTCATACTTGACCTGAATATCGTTACAGTGTGCTTTTGAGTTGTTGGTTGTACCTGTGTGCGTGTAGTAAAAGTGTGGCTCTACAAAACTAATGTACTAATTCCCAAAAAGTTATCGCAAAATAGCAACACTCTATACTGAAACGTACACAAGGCAGGAGACTTTATATGGAATGCAGGATAAATGGCCTGAAGAGAAAGGAAGGTAGCAACTAAGAGAAACCTAGCGTTTGAAAGCATGGTCGACTACATTCGCTGCGCCTTCATATGAGAACTTCATGGGGACAAAAGCGGTAAATTCAGCCAAGCCTCTTGAAGTATAGATATTAAAATATGCGACATATTGTAAATTCTTTCATACTGTGTATAAGAGCGAGCAGCTTTGTTAGAAGGCTACGTGAAATGATCCAAATGACAAAATTGCTCTATACACTTCTGTCGCGTATTTTGGTCACATACTTGGAAAACGCGGAAAAAGTGGGTTTACAAGTTTGTGAGGATAAATAATGGCCACCATGCATTACTGAAAGGCAACAGAAGGTAAAACCACCGGCAGGGTGATTCCTCAGAAATATTAGCAGAGAAGGACATTCCAAGTGATGGTGAAACCCAAGGGGAGACAGTGAGTAAAAGGCTGAGAAACTGTGCTTCAGACCAATAATTATCAATCTTTTATCTGCTGTCGTTCTGTTGGATATTGCAGTCGCCGGGCTGGACTTTGTCACAGCGGCGCCGTGGACGAATAGGACCTCTATAGAGCACAGAAGGGCGAAGTGTTGAGAAACCACGCTCCGTGTCAAACTAACTCTAAGATTCCTGACAAACACAGATTTTCCTCCTCTGTCAGCTAAACGGACAAATATGTACTAAACTGCCACCGAGAACGCGTGCGGGTGGCCCTATATACAGAGAGCGCACATTTTGTGTCAGAGTCAGACCGTATGCTTGGTGTGTGCAAGTGCAATGTAAGCTCCGCGCTGCGACTGGAGTTACGGAATCGTACGCAACTTTCGAATTAAAAAAGTTGAGGTCATGCGGTTGCCACTGGCGGTGACTGCTTCGTTGTAGCCGAGCTTGATCCTACATTGAACTATTTTCATGAACATGTTGTCAGACGGTCTGCTACACATCTCATCATTGGTATGTATGCCTCCCGATGTCATCTAAACATAGTGCCGTACAGAACGTCTTCTTCTTTAAGTTCAGACGTAAGCTCATCCGTATTCCAGCCCCAATGTGTAGTACAATACAGCAACAGAAGCGTTAGAAACTGAGTTGCTTCTTGTACATTGATGAGCTTTCATGCTCTCTTAGGGTCTTTTCTCTTATCACCCCCCAGCCTACAGT
>KN538400.1:274301-304651 GCA_000797535.1 Trichuris suis | reverse complement strand
CAAACACAGGAAAATTAAAGGGAAGAGAGAAGAAACAAAATACTTTTCTTTCGGCGGCGGTCAATCGTCCGGGCGGCCAATCGTCCGTGGCCGGAAAGACAAGCGTTCACTATCTACCGGAAGCTGTGCATCAGCGTAGGCTGCGTCAACATGAAGCGCATTTAGCTTATTCACACATACTAATAATACTAGGCGCAAGTGCATTGGTAACTAAATCCCAGCGTCCTTGTGACCCTGTTTGCGTAAAGCTTAATGGACTGCTGTCACAACAAAGGGGTAAAGTGGCAGCGCCAAAACGCTTACGGACTGGTACATGAAAAACTGTCTGTGGCATGAAGAGAAAATATTTGAGGTTCCAGTTGACGGTATCGAGCTGAAGCCGATGGCATGGTACCTGCACATTATTATTCTGTATTGTGATTACGCGTTCCAGTGTTGTTGGTTGTTGTTTCGTGTGCAGCGGGCTAGATGTTTTCGGGTGTGTGTAGCCTACCTATGGGCTACATAAAGAACGAATCTAGCCCTGCGGCGTGTAAGATTGTGCGAAATCGGTAAGTTCTCTATGTTGTGTCGTTAAGGCGCGAATGTTTACGTCACAAGACGTTTTCTGCTCGCGAATTTGACTGCACTTCGCCACTCAGGCTCAGGTTCATTGTCAAGGGCACGCTTGGTACCCGAGTGCCAATGTATTAACAGAATCCATGTCGAAGGTTGAGATAGCCATTGTTTAAATGACTTTTAAGGGCGAATGTCTTCGTGTGCAATTACGTCTGATTCACAATGCATAACTGCCTCTTGCACACTGCTGTCTGCTTTCCAAGCAAAATTAATTCTAAGTGACTCATTTACTGGCTGAATTTTCATCGTACGTGATTTGCTCTTTTGCGCTAACAGTGAGCTTCTATCAGAGTCGAGCTTGATACAGTAGAAACTCGATTATCGAGATCGGTACCTCGATTATCGGAACTTGGCGAGGAGAACAATAGACTTACAGTACGATGAACGATGTCCAAGTTGTAAGCCTGTTACTTCTTAAACGAACTAGTTTAGTTTTCCGAATAGGGTGCCTTCGTCCTCCCGTTGTTTTTACAGTCCTGTAAATCGCTCTCCGAGCAACCTACGTTTACTTTAGTATTACAGAGCAGTCGGTCGTGCGAGCGGTACTACAGTGTCCCAAAACAATCGCTACTTGAACATCGCTTGTTCCTTGCGTCATTTTCTTGGTTTATTGGGTCAACTGCTAATGTTTGGATTACTGTTTCTTCAAAAGAAGCATACAATTTTTCTTTCGAAAGGTTGGTTTGTTCTGCAGAGTCAGTAGAGTTTCGCACCAGTTTCTTTAGACTTTCTGACCGCTGGATAGGGTTATCCTGATGTGCCATGTCCTCAAAAAGAAAGTGGATAGTACTTTCTTTAAAAGATAAATCTAGGATAATAGAAGCGCTGAAAAGGGGAGAATCAGGCCGTTCATTAAGTGAAAAGTACGGTGTCGCCGCCGCGACGGTCTCTGCCATTAAGAAGCGAAGAGATGCCATCCAGGTTTACTTAGAAAGGTTGGTCGATGAGATCGGGTGTACCAAGCGGAAAGTTATGCGATCTTCTAAAGTTGAAAAGGCCGAGGAAGCCTTCCAGTCTGGTTCGTCCAGAATCGCATCGCCGGAAACCCAATATCTGGACCAATAATATGCGAAAAGACGCTTTACTTTAACGCGATGCTAAACGCCGATCCTGAATTTAAGGCCAGTCAGGGTTGGCTTGGTAACTTCAAGAAGCGCCATGGGATACTTGAACATGACTTACATGGAGAGAACTTATCGGCAGACCAGTGTTCATCTAACGGCTTCCGGGAGGAGCTGAAGAACTTTTTGATAGAAGGAGGCTACGAAGACGATTTCATCTATAACGCAGACGAGACTGGTCTGAACTGGAAAGCGCTTGCCACCAAGTCACTCATAACACGTTGGGAAGAATATGCACCAGGTTGTAAAAGGAGGAAAGAACGAGTTACTTTGATGCTGTGCGCAAACTCGTCGGGGACCCACCGGCTTCCCTTGTTTCTAGTTGGGAAATCGAAGAATCCCAGAAGTTTCAAAAATGTGAAGTTGCCTGTCAGATATAGTCACCAGAAACAGGCGTGGATGAACTCCCATGTTTTTAAAGAGTGGCTCAAGGGAGCGTTTTATCCTGACGTAAAGCATTACCTTTTACAGCTAACCAAAGGACGTTACAAGAAAATTTATATCCAGGTGAAAAGGTATCAAAGTTCGATTGGTAAAACTGGACAGGTGTTGTTGCTGATAGGCAACGCTCACGCGCACCCATCGGTACAGTATCTGGACGCAGTTGATGAATTCGTGACGCTTAAGTTTTTGCCACCAAACGTCACGCCTTTAATTCAACCGATGGATCAAGGAGTGATCGCAACTTTCAAACGGAACTACCGAAAGCAACTTCTTGGACAGCTCCTCTTACCTGACGACAATATGGTGGAGACAGTCACCAACTTTTACAAGAAAATCAGCCTGAAGGATTGCTGTTACATGGCGGCAGAAAGCTGGGAATCGGTGAAGCAAATAACGCTAAGAAATGCATGGAACAAAATTTTTGTTGGACGCGCGTCCTCCGTAGATACCACTGGTAACGATGCAGACAAAGAAATGGAAGAAATTATGGGCGCCTTGCATGTCACTTCTATACGCAATGAATATGACAAGCCTGACGTCGATAGGTGACGGTTTCGAATTTTTTCGTAACCTTCTTGATAGCGTTGGCATGCGATTCTGAAGATCAGGGTTTCCAAATAATGAACGATGAAGAAATTATTGAATTCATTTCGTAACAGGCAGCTGACACAGAAGAAGAAGATAAACAAGGAGACCAAAAGGAATCAGAGCAGACTGCATTTCCTTCCCACAGTGAGGTTTTTGGATATCTGGAGGGGGCCCTGAGATGGTACGAAAGGCAAGACGAGTGTGATCCGCGGCGACTGCTGTGTCTGAAAAACATCCGCGACTTTGCAGCTGCGAAACGCCGAACTGCTTTGAAGCAAACACCGATGACAGATTTTCTGCAAAAGATTAGACCTTTTGTTGTATTCATACGGTTTAAATGCAACTGAGCTAACGCGCGCATGAGCTGCTCTTCGAGGAGTACAACTTAGAATGCTCGCAGTCTAAGAAAAATCAATAAACAAAGAAACCCTCGATTATCGGGATTGTTCGTTATCGGAATCACCCTTTGCAACAACTGCTTCCCATAATCGAGTTTCTACTGTATTTATAAGAATGTAGTGTATAGCATTAATCGCTAAATCGTGTACAGTTAAGCTTGAAGGCGAGCCTTTTGAAAAATCAACTTGTCTCAATAGCGCTTGGTAAATTGTTACGATAAGTACACGAGCTTGGAGGAGACTGCAGGTTTTCAGGTTAGGCAATCGTCATTTAGTAGAAGTTATTTTTTGTAGATTAAAAGATGGCAGAAGCTAAGAAAAAGTGCAGGCAGTACAGCATAGAATATTTGAAGTACGGCTTCATTCCTTCACCTGCTGACAAGAGATTGCCGATGTGCCTAATCTGCGAAAAGTTGTTAAGCAATGAGTCGATGAAACCGTCGAGACTGACAGATCACCTTAAAAAATGCATCCTGATAAAGCGGATAAAGATATATCATATTTTCAATCACTGCGACACAAGTTAAGCAAGCAGCAGTTACCAAACATGCTTTCGTCCACATCGAGAGTAGAAGATGATGGTTTGCATGCGTCTTATAACATTTCACTGTTGATCGCAAAATCAGGGAAGGTGCATACAATTGGCGAAGAACTGCTGCTCCCGGTTGTAAGCGAACTTCTGAATACTGTCTTGCATAGACCATCGGCTGATCCGTTGAGCAATGTTCAACGTCGCATTGACGAAAAGGCCAAAGACATGGAGGGCGCAGTTTTCCTTGCAGCTCAATGAATCAACTTTGCTAGAAAACGAGGCCTTGCTCCTAGCATACGTTCGATTTATAAAAGAAGAGAATTTCGTACACCAACTGTCATTCGCTGGATTGCTGGTGGCAGGCGAGTCGACTGTCTCTGTTTCACACACCTATTACGAATATAACGTCGGTTGCTACCGACGGAGCTTCGTCAATGACAGGCAGCCATCGTGGCTTCATTGCTTACCTGAAGCAGGTGGCGCCAGGTATATTGGCTGTTCATTGTGTTATCCATCGACACCATCTGGTCGCGAAACGCCTGAGTGCTCGACTGAGCTGTTCACTGCAGTATGTCATTACAGCGATTAGCAAAATAAAAAGTAAATCCTGGAAAATGACATGCTGTTTCGCCAATTGTGCGAGCAAAACTGCCGAAGAATACAACCGCCTTTTGCTGCATAGTGATCTGCGCTGGTAATCGAAGGCTGGCTGTCTGTCCCGTTTTCATGACCTTTTTGAAACGGTCTTGGAATTCTTCCAAAAGCAAGACATTTCCCTGAGTGAGAAGTTGAAAAAGTTTCAGTCTTACTTTTCGCTTACTTATGTGATTTGTATTCTAAGTTCAAAGAAGTGAACTTGCTCTTGCAAGGAGATGATCTCAATTTGATAAGGACAGAAGCTGTCGTATGCGCGTTTTATTCGAAGCTGCCATTATTCAAGCGCAAGTTTGCACGTGGAGAATTTCTCAGTTTCCAAATCTTTGTGAAATGGAAGGAAGGCAAAAAGTTCATGACGAAGACGTTGAAGAATATTGCCATCACTTGGAATTGCTGCATAGGGACTTCTCACAGCGGTTTTGAAGTCGTTATCAATATGCAAACCGCCGATTGGATGTTGAATCCATTTTCAGCGGCAGACAATGAAGAATTAAATTTGCAAGAAGAGTTAATAGAATTGCAAATGAACGAGAAGCTGAAGTTATTAATAAAATTTAACGATCTTTTCAAGTATCCGCCCGCAAATATACAGTCGCCCAAGTCGTAAATGCAAGTACATCCTGTCAACAACAAGCAATGCGACTAATGTAAACATTACGTTGTTCCGTTGTTGCGAATGGCACTGCTACAACATCAGGCGGCGCTTAAAGCAGTTGTGCGCTCTAGATAGCGTCAAGTTAGCAAACGGCCGAAAGCGATGCGTAAATACATTTTCTATTATCTGCGCGCAAATCAGTGGTCACTGGTCAGTCTGGTCCATAGGACAAATTGTAATGCCGTTGTCTAATTATCTGACCTGACTGTGATCTGGTTCGTGGCTAATGATGGAGTTGATTGATTAGTCAGTGCTTAATTGTAATTGCTATGTTAGCTGATTCCCTACGCCTCTGTTATTACACGGCCTTCCTCGACTGCACTGTTGCTGTGATATGCCAATTTTAGATTTATGCTTGGCGTGAAAATGGTTCCAGGGTCCATTAGATGTTAAGCGGCTCTTGTCGGTTTTGAAGCCCACTATCTAAAAGATGCAGGTTCCCTCTACCAAGGATGTCAGCCAGTCTGTTCTGCTCTCTCGCTCTCAACTGTTGCATTACAAATCGTGCAGAAATCTCCTCTGACACTGCTGTTTGGTGGAACAGATGCATGAGAGAGGTGGCTGCCAATACTGCTTTCAGCACGCCTACCATGATAGGAGGTGCTGGATTGACGGTAGAAATAGACGAAAACTTATTTTCGAAGCGCAAAAAACAACGTCGGCAGAATTCTCCCAAAACAGTGGGTTTTCGGCTGAATGTGCCGCGAAACACGAGAATGCTTATCGAACCGCGGCAACCCTCCTTCCAGTGATCAGACGCTTCATCCGCCCTGGAACAACCGTCATCTCTGACCAATGGCGGAGCTATCACAGCCTGGGGTTAGGGTCAAAATCCTGAAAGTCGAAATCCTGATAGGTCAAAATCCAGAAAGGTCAAAATCCCGCACGGGTCATAATCCCGAAGGGTCGAAATCCCGCATGGGTCAAAATCCCGATAGGTCGAAATCCCGAATAGGTCGAAAATGCACTGTAAAGCGTGGCCTTGTTTCAGTTGTGCATTGGCATCTTCTAGTTTTGGATTAATCGAAATGACTCCTTCAACATTTGTGGCTCACCGATGAACGCAGCTGGTATTTTTTTCAGCAGAGCAATCTTTTTACTAATCGTAGGAAGGCAAAGGGATCAACCCACTTAACAAAACTAGAGGAAAGCTAGAAAATGCCAACGCACAACTGAAACAAGGCCACACTTTACAGTGCATTTTCGACCTATTCGGGATTTCGACCTATCAGGATTTTGACCCATGCGTGATTTCGGCCCTTCGGGACTATGACTCATGCGGGATTTCGACCCTTCGGGATTTTGACCTGTGCGGGATTTAGACCTTTCGGGATTTCGACTGTCGGGATTTTGACCTATCGGGATTTCTACTTTCGGGATTTTGACCGCCACCGCACAGCCTGAACCGCCATGATTACAACCATTTACGGGTGAACCACTCTCTTAACTTCGTGGACCCCCTAACAGGAGCACACACGCAATGCGTTGTCTCTATGGGCGAAGGCCAAGAGGAGAAACAGTACAGCTTGCGGGACCCACAGACATATGCTGAAGACCCATCTTTGTGAGTTTATGTGGCCCCAGAGGACCATGCACTCGGAGGATCCTTTCGAAAAAATTATTCAAGATATCGTTTACTTCTTGCCGCCTGAACTGAACTTGAGTTCATTCTCTTTGGCTTCTCCGCTGAAGACGGGTTGTCGCTGAAACCCGAAAGCTCCAGCATTGACAAAACAATTTTTGTGATTCATAAAATGGGAGATACCGTAAATGAAAGTCTACATAGTATTATTATTACTCTTGTTGTTGTTCTTGTTTGTATTATTGCTTTGCAAAAAATATGAACTTAGGCACTGACTATTAACCACGCGCCTGTCGGTTGCGACATTTTTTCTATGTTGACGATCTAATACGTAGTTGGCCTCACTGTAGAAAGCCTATTGCCTATGGGGCGCAGCCGCTTTTTGGAAGCTTCGCTAGCACTCATTTGCTTTAGCATTAGAGCTCTTGGTTCATCACCTTCGTGTGAATTAGCTTACACGCACATGTAACCTCAATTGAAAATGGGAGATTCAAAAGCTTGAAGGCGCTGTGCAACCACAAAGGAGTACAACAAAACAAATTTCATTAGAGTGAAGCACTATGCGTTGTAGTAAGCGCGTTAAAACTATTCTTGCGGTCGACATTATTCATATTATAATATTTATAAATAAGAATGAAATTAGCCGAATTATGCGTGCATTATTTCGCAACCACGTCCGCAGAATATGCATGGTTTATTTGCCAAAGCAATTTTCCCGGATGTATACTACTGTCCGTTCATGAAAACGATCCACTAATAACGGTATCTGAACGCATGTCTTTTAAAGACACCTTTACAGGCAATAATATTCCATATGTACCCAGATCAAGGATTTACACAAGTCTTTCAAGGAGAGCATTCAAAATGATTCGGCATTCCTCGTCATATAGGTCATCCATCAAAGCTCTTCGTGACTGCTGAAAAACTTCGTTTTGGCTAGAGAAATGACGCTGCTAACTGTCCTTTTAAAAATGTGAATTTTTTAGAATTATTCCATTTTCCAAGCACCAAACATAATTTTCACAAGCAGTTCTAATACTCAAATAAAGCTTGTGAAAGTCCCTAGCTTTTAGTTGTTTAAGTTGATGCTATGCTATTGCGGTTCAGTGGATTCAAGAGTTTACTCTTAGTCGGCTTAAGGTCTGCCGGGTCGAAGCTGGTGAGAAAACTGCATGCTCAGAACAACTCTTCAATTCAATGAATGAAATGCAAATGACGTGATGAACAATATATCCCACTCATTGCATACCCCATATAGTTGATAATCGTTAACACTTAATACTACTGGGCGCCAACGTTCTTCATTCTAACGCGCTACGCTGACGACGACCCTACAGCGTTGCAAAAACCCTGAAAGCTCAGCCGATCTCGCTCTGTGATATTTCGTAATAACTGTTCATCCATCCGTTGGAAGGACATTTGTTTAGTTTACCTGTAGATACTCGCTAGCGTGAAACGGGAAAAGCCGTGGAAACGGCCATAATAAAAGAATGTCCCATTATAAGACTTCCCTTGTCCAACTGTAAACGGTCATATGAAAACCTTGCATGCATATTGTTTATTTGTAGACACGCAATGCTTACTCTCCGAACTTTTCTCAAGAGACGACGATAAGTTTCTTTCATTTCATAATTGCTGAGTTGCAGAGAATCCATTATGTCTAGTTCATGGCTGACAAGCATTTCCAGTGATTCACATGCGTTCTCCATGCTTCTGTATAGTCCATGGTCACAGTAATTATCTCGATCAATGAAACGCAAATCGTCTATGATGTCTGAAATGTCGCTTGGAATATTTATCTGTTTAGTTTTAGATTGAGCTTTACCAAATTCGTAGTCAGTTAGAAGGGATGTTCTCCTAGCCACTCCATGGCTTATCATTGATAAAGCGGTGAACGTTATTAACGCTGAACAGATCATGTTGACGAATTGGGTAACTATCGGAATTTTGCTTACAACAAAGCGGTGCTACCTGGTAAACGTTGTTATTATGGAAGCCGGCTACGCATCAGTTAATAAAAGGTGAAAACAAAGCAAACCTATGCGTATTACTACATAATGCTAAATTGGGGCAACTGCACGTTTCACAAAAGGAGTCGAAAACGTGTTATCACTATTCAAAAGCTACCGCAAACACTTCTCGATAATCTGTACTGTGTTTGAGGATGAATGTGATGGTAGTTCAAGCTGTCGCTGCCTATCGCAGCAAGTTTCTCTAATTGCAGGATGCTAACAGGGCGGAGACGGGTTTTTTCAGTTTGCTCAAAATTTTTTCGCGCATTTCAGTTCTGCAGGAACGAACACGCTGTATTTCAATTCCAAATACTGAAATGGCCTCATCGCGTGCATTATGAGATTGCTTTCTTTGCTCTTTCGCGTGTGTGAAGTTAAGCAACTTAACCAGCATGATCAAAGGTTGTGACAAGTATAACTAAGGCAAGGGGATAGCAAACTAAACATTATTGCAGTCACTTCTATGAAAGGGACACGCTTGTTTTCACAATGAATGCATATCGGGTAAACATGACTAACTGTTGCTGCAGCGAAAACAGCAATTCTGGACTTATTCGTTTTCCTCATGCGTTAACAATCAATTTGCATTGATAAGCAGCAAATGGTTTTAAATTCCTCATTCTATGTCTCCCAGCGCTGTTCGTTTGCTAGCAGTGCCTACCTATCAATATAAAACGCTATGTGCTTTTTCGTACATTCACCTGCAGCATATACCAAACCTTGTGCATAAAACGCATGCTAAACTAAGGAACTCGTTTGTTCACACCGTCATTCGCTAGGATGAGTTTTGACTTCTCTATAATCCGATATTAATCGTAACTTTTCCTTATAGAAGAATACGGTGTGCCCGTTTTATTCAAAAACAAAGGAGGAAGTAGAGGGCAGAATACAATTGCTTATCTTTTTTAAAACCTTTGTTTCGACTTTGTACAGTTTACTATGTTTTTGTTATTTCATAATTAGATTACTTTTTAATTTCTATGGGGTCTTTCTATTTTTAATTTTTAATTTCTTTTTTTTATGGGTCTTGTCAGTTATGCGCCCCATCATCATACTGTAAATTTGACGGGCATCCCGTTCTGGCCTTATGTAACCCTAAGCCTAAATATAAGAATTCTATTTCAACTTAGGTTTGCATAAGAGTGGAACAGGACGGCCGGCATGCTCGTCAGTAAGGGTTTGCCAGGATGGCCGCATGATTGTCGGGAAGGAACCTGCATTTCTTCATGGCTGCGGTGCATAACCGACAAGACCTATAATGAGTTAAATAAAATTTTTTAAAATAATAATAAGTAAGTAAACGAATATAAAGAAAAAGATATAGAGGTCCTGTCGGTTACGCGTCCCACCGATTGAAAAATGCAGGTTCTTTTCAGGCATGAATGCGGCCATATCATTCTGCGCGCTGGAGCGGTACGGGAAGACTCCCGAATACTCTATGCTCAACATTTTCGTTTTGTTTTCTTCCTTGTCGACAACTAAACGCAATTCGACATATTAACAACTGAGAACCCACCTTCATATAACAAAAATAAAGTGTTCAACCCACAGCATTCAGTACTTCCGTCGTACTGGTGCTAAATCATTGGCAAGACTGTACTCTTCCTAACTGCACTTATTTCGTTGAATAGGATTAAACTTTGCTTTTGATATGATCGTTCAAAAATGTAACCATTATCCAGTCAACATAATAACGAGCTGTCCTGATAGTGTGACGATCACCAGACAATGCGCTTTTGCCTGTTTTATCAAGCATTGCCCTGTCGCATTCCGCGGAAGAAGCGTCTTATTCATTTGTTCCTGTCTATGTCACTGATGGCTGTTTTTCCTTTTTCTAGAGCTGTGAATGCCACAGGATTGTTTCTGTAGACCGAACTGTGGCTGATGAACCGGTGAACTGTGATGTGAAACATAGCTTTGAAGCTCGATACTGACTTCTAAGAATCATTTTGTTTATTAGGAGTCTAACCTCCAGCGCTCCTTTCTTGAACAGTGCTAAGTTTACCTCACTTAATTATGCCATCCGCGGGAAATCAAATATCGGCTGATATTTACAAGGAAAGGCAAAGTGATGCTGTGGAGTGTTTACCCTGTATTGGTGGCCTTACGCAACTTAGCTGATCATGAGGGATCCAAGTAAATAAGCCACTTCACTTTTAGCGCGTTAATCTATAGAATTCAGCTATAATGGAACTTTTATTTACTTAAACGCAAACGCGGATTTTGATTGTATCACCATTGCATCTGTTTGCCTTTCCAGAGTCCAGTCACTTCTGAGCTAAAAAAATACCAGAACGAACAAACTGGATTCTATAAACTGGTTTATCCGTTACCACTGCACCGTAGGTAAGTTTTGCGCTTTTTAAATTTTTCTTAGTCTTCTATAATCGCAGTTACACACGAGCAGACAGCGTTGGTTAACATGTTAGAAATTATTCTTCTCTTTGCCAGCCTGAGAATCATGATACCGTAGTATCTGCAAGTTTTAATCGGGATAAAGTTTTTTAAAACTTGCTTCGCATTGTTTTTCAACTGCGTTGTGCTTTGCAACTATATACTTTTTTATTACTGATAAAATGCAGCTGTTATTATTTCTGCTTAGGACGCTTTGCGTAAGATCCGTTTGCAATTTTCACAAAAAATCTAGCTGAGTTTAATAGCCTTTCTTTCATGACATCAATGGATAATTTATTCAAAAGCTATAAGGTGAATTTCTTTTCTAGATCTTCTGGACGATATAAACGCCATAGAGACGCCTTCCTTCTATACAGCAAAACCGCATTTCAAGAAGTATAGAACCTTTGCGCGTGAATGTATGAAGCCTACTCAATTTTCCCTGTAGCGCAGAAATTGCCCTTGGTTGTCAATTCCATTGCTAGCCATGGTAAGTGCCCACTAATCTCTCGCTGTGGCGCAAGATTGGTGTACTGTTTCAGAACTTTGAGTCTGTGTGCTGCCAAAAAAATTTTTGGATTCTAAACTATTGCTCATTGTCGTTTCAAGAAATATTACCATCCAAGTAGTTGCACTTAGAGTTAACCATGTTGAAACGATTCTATTGCACCGTTATAATTCATTTGCTTTCGTTTACCTTCCGCAAAAGTATCCAATTTTAATTGCATGATTTTGTCGTCTTTATTTCGTCATCAAGCTGTCCGTGGTCCCAGCGGAGCGTTTGCATTTTTCTTTTCTCAGTCAGGAGCAGATTGATAGGGTTTGTCCTTAGTTACTTGAAGTAAGCTAGCTTATCTCAGCATGCAATTGTTATACTACCTCGTAAGCTTCGTTAAGGATAATGGCCCTAACCGTCAGCTCTGTTTTACGCAAACTCTATCTGTTCATGATAGTCCATATTTCTGTCTATTAATTCCTAATACTTCGATACTTTTTTAAACCTAAGAACTATGGTTGTTTCATTGATTTATTAGTGTTTTGAGTCATCTTTTCTTTTTGCAGACGGATACGTCTTGGCTGGAACAAAAAGCGGTTTCCTGCTAAGGTACAGAGTTCGTAGCATCGATGATTCCCGTACGGTATCAAGGTCGAGTCGCATTTAAATCAACCAAGTTCAACTTCTTCTAGTTGGTTTCGATGCGCAACATGATTTCCAAGTTTGTAAGACGTTTTCCAAGAAGCCAGTAACGCAGCTGAAAATCTTGCCGCAGTCGAGCCTTTTGCTTTCGTTGACGGGTAGATAGCTATGGGGCCTTTTTTTCCATACATTGTTCTATTTCTGAAACGCCAGACGGCGTAGTCGAAGTGCATGACTTGAACCAGGCAAACTTTCCGTTGTTGAGCGTCGTGCCCAAGAGCAAAAATGCTTCTTGCTTCTCCACTTGCGAGTGGGATACGGTAACAATGACACATGAAGACACTTTATGCTAAAGTCGAAATTTTATTATCAAAAGCAGCATCTGGAACAAAGCAGTGGGCCTCCGAGTTCTGGTGATCTGTACATTCTCCTTGCCGTGGCAATCCGCCGGAAATGTCAGTTGTACTCATTGAGCGGAAAAGAATTTGTCATCTTCTCTGCATTGGTGGCTAGAGAGAAAAGTACAGACGAATCATTCTTGTAATGTACACGTTTTCCAGAGTGAAGTCAGCTTTAGTGATACGGTTAGATCTGTTGCCTTGTTGGGAAATTACATGGTTGCTGCAGTTCGCGACGAGTACTTCCATGTAACTCTAATTGACGATACGGTAAGAAGTCTTAAACTTGCGAGAATTCAAAAGCGTATGCCATTTTTGCAGAATACCGATCCCGGTTTGATGCGATCACTATTTACTGTAGGCAGTTACGGCAAGGGAGGCGAATCCTTTATAACCGTCATGCAGGACAGACGCATCTTTGCCTGCCGGCGGGCTGACTTGACTCACTTCTTTCGTTTTAATGGCGAACTTGCCGTCCACGACGGATACGAGAACATTCGCTGGTCTGACGTGCCGACTGCTGTAGGTAATACTTACTCTTAAAAGCAGAAAGTCTGTTCACCACTTTGTTGCATGCTTGCAGAATATGACAACATGTATCTGATCGGACTTCTTCCGAAGGCGATCGAAGTTCGCTCGGTGAAGCCAAGCTTTTTAATCCAAAGTGTGGAGCTGCAGAAGGTGAAGCTGATCACTCGCTCTTCTTGGTGAGCTGTTTCATTTTAAATTACTACAAGCAAGTAGGAGTGTATTTTTTTTCTAGCGGTTTCTTGTATTGCGCTTGTAGCTCCGCCTCGAATCAGACGGATTTGTTCTTCTTGGACGCAAATGCAGGTGCAGTCGAAAATGTACAGCGTCTTGTAAAGGAAAAGCAGTACGAGTTAGCTGTTCAAATTGCTGAAACCATAGCCAATGGTCAGGGCAGTGGCGATCGGAAGAAACGGGTCAGAGATGTCAAGTTCCTTTACGCGTTTCACTTGTTCTCAAAACGTCGTTTCCAAGAGGCATTCGACATATATTGCGAAATCAAAGCAGGTTGTCATACTAATGGCGAATGGCGCGCAATGAGCTTTAGCTTTTCCAGACGTTCTTTACGTTATTGGTTTGTTTCCTGACCTTTTGCCAAACGAAATTCGTAGAACAATCTCATATCCTGGCCCTTTGCCAACTGAACTTCCCAAACATGACATGCAGAGGGCACTAATAGCGTTGACCAGTTTCTTATCTGAGGTACTCCTACAGACTTTCGTTTTGTCCGTGCCGATGGATTGGCCTGGCTTAGATTCGTACAAACATTGCTCGAAGACTGGATCTGCACAAGAAATCAAAGATAATGCCTTCAGTTGCAGCTGGTGAATCACTTAAGCTCAGTTCTGAAGAGGAAGTTGCTCAGATGAGAAATTCATTAGAGATTGTGGATACCACTCTTCTAAAATGCTATCTTAAGGTCAGACTCTGCTTAAGCAATAACTATGCCGACCACGGCTTTTTCTTTAGTACA
This sequence comes from Trichuris suis, assembly GCA_000797535.1. Taxonomy (NCBI): domain Eukaryota; kingdom Metazoa; phylum Nematoda; class Enoplea; order Trichinellida; family Trichuridae; genus Trichuris; species Trichuris suis. The sequence goes on along the minus strand of KN538400.1, from coordinate 290,613 downwards.
ATGATATATTAGTGTCGTCGTTACTGCGTCTACCAGACAATAGTTGCAACGTTGCCGAAAGCGAAGCTATGCTAAAGGAGCATGGAAAGTTCAGCGAGTTGTTCCTTCTTTACGAACGCAAATCTATGCATGACAAAGGTACAGTATTCTGTAGTATAGGCTAAAATTATCCAATATTGGGGATGAAAACGACAAAGCATCCTTGTCCAGCATACTGCAAACCAATTGGCCTTTTGGTTGCAGGGTAATTGAGGTGTTAAGCATTTTAGCGCTTCAGTTGCTGAGAGAGCAGGCTGATGGAGCTGATGTTGGATGTGAAATCTTTGACCGCGCTGTTAGTTATCTACAAGACTTGGGAGCTGACCATTTTGACCTGATCTGCGAATATGCCAGATGGATTTTGCAAAAGAAGCCGGAATTGCTGCTGAAAGTAATTGCAAATAGGGCCTTGTCAGCAAGTTAACGCTTGTCGTGCTAGATATTCACTGAAGATTGCGCACCGGTCAAAGAGCTGAATAAATTCAAAGTTTTGGAATTCATACAAAAGCACTGCCCAGAATATGTGATGCCTTATTTGGTATGAACCTCCGCTTCTCTACGGGCGTTAATAATAGGCAAATGCTTTTGTTTTTAAAGGAACATGTTGTCTACCAATGGCACGACGAAAATGAACGGTTTCATGATATACTCGGTGAGAAGTATATTAATGAGGTGAAGGATTTATACATGTCATATGGACCGGACCAGCCAGGTTGTAATCTCTAACGTGTTAAAGGAGGGCTTATTTGCATGTTCTGTGCAATTTTAGGTACACCATTTCCTACAGGCACCGAAAAGTCATTCGCCCTTGTGGTCGCAGAGAAGAAGCTGCTCCATTTCTTGGAAACTTCAGTTCATTACAATCCTGAAATTTTACTAGTTCAACTTCCCTATTTTGGTATTTTTTAAAATTAGTGCGGCTGCAGTAAATTCTTAAGCTCATTTGCAGTTATGCACGAAGCAAGGGCAGCGATCTTTGGCAGACTGAAGCGACACGACCAGGTGCTTGCGGTTTACGTGAACATATTGCGAGATTTTCAGTCGGCAAGAAATTATTGCTGTCGCAATTACAAAGAGGATGACCCGTCCGCTTCGCAGTTGTTTCTTCGATTGTTCCAGTTTTACATAAATCCTCCGAGTAACAGCATTTTGGGCATCAGCTACGCAACTCTTCCTTCTCCGTCTCGTATGGTGAATCAAGCTTTGGAAGTTTTGTTCGAATTCTCCAAGCTTATGGATACCTCTAAAGTACGGGCGAATTAATTAGTATTTGCGTGAGAAAAAATCGTCTAGGCTCTGGCGGAATTGTCATCCAACGTAGCGCTGACTGACCTGAGCATTCCGCTGCAGAAGGTTATCCTGGACACGTTGGACACGACGTGGGAAACCGGACTGAAGCGCAACGCGACGCAAATGCTTCACGCAAAGGTGAAAGCGTTAGACTTCCTCTTAGTATCATTTTATTCGGTGTGGATTCTTAGGCGCAAACAAGTCGAATGCAGTGGCAAGGCGAAAGGATAGTAATCAATCACGAAAGTCAGTGTGCAAATTGCCAAAAGAGGATAGACAATAGCGCGTTCGTTCGATTTGCCGATGGGACGCTTGTTCATTATTACTGCTTCAAGAAAGAGTCTACTTCAAACTAGGTCAATACTTATCGTTGAACAATTAATTTGTATCGGCGAATTAAAGGTAAAACTTTGCTGGCGGTCCTAAGTCGATTGTTTTACTACTCAATACTTCAACATGGTCGTTGAATTTTTCTGTACAGTTTGATTTGTTGCTTTTTCCTATTAAAGTTACGCTAGATAGGGCTTTGTGTAGTAAGGCTTTCATAATTCAAATTACTATGAACTCGTTAACACGAAGTTACTGTGCTTTCAGGTCAATCGCGATCTCTCTTCAGCGTATAAGTGAAAGAGGCAAACCCTGGAATATGGTAACTAAAGCGAGTTTAAACTGTTTAGTCACATCCTCGGTTATCCCCATAAGGAACGAAAATTCGGGTTAGGGTCAAAATCCCGACAGTCGAAATCCCGAAAGGTCAAAATCCCGAAGGGTCAAAATCCCGCATGGGTCAAAATCCCGAAGGGACGAAATCCCGCATGGGTTAAAATCCCGATAGGTCGAAATCCCGAATAGGCCGAAAATGCAAAGCGTGGCCTTGTTTAGGTTGTGCATTGGCATCTTCTAGTTTTGGTTTAGTCGAAATGACTCCTTCAGCATTTGCGGCTCACCTATGAACACAGCTGGTTTCTTTCAGCAGTGCAATCTTTTTACTAACCATAAGAAGGCAAAGAGATCAATACCCGGTTAACAAAACTAGAGGAAAACTAGACGTCAATGCATAACTGAAGCAAGGCCACACTTTACAGTGCACTTTCGACCTATTCGGGATTTTGACCCATGCGGGATTTCGACCCTTCGGGATTTTGACCCATGCGGGATTTCGACCCTTCGGGATTTTGACCCGTGGGGGATTTCGACTTTCGGGATTTTGACCTATCGGGATTTCGACTTTCGGGATTTTGACCGCCACAGCGAAAATTCAAACCCCTTCTGCTGTTCTGCCTGCTTTTCAGAAAATTATTAATGCGTCTCTGAGCCTTCTTGCTTCGCCTTAAATATCCGCTTTATGCCTGCAAAACACTTATCAGTCTGATCTGAGCGTTGTCGCTGTACAAACATGATAATATGTTATTGCTATGCCTATGTTTTAATGTGCTCCTATTTACTGGTGACTCACAAATGTGTAGCTGCCCATCGAATACTCATTTAGGTTGCACAACGTCATTAAATCCCTTTCAAAGGCTTCACGTATGAGCAACGTAATTATTGGGTTCCATATGATTTGCCCATTCGTTCGGTTTTGGTCTGATTAGCGATCAACCCATCTGCTGGTTAGTTTATCTCTAGCATTCAACACTATAAACAGGTGTCTGCAGCTGTTTTTCGTAATTTCAAACTTTGTTTTGTTTTTTATATAAATGTTAGCTTAATTATGTCCTTGAAATATATTTTGAGGCGCGAAATTCGCTCTGTGAATTTGTGCTATTGATTTTGCATTCTCGCTTTATTCCTATCCATTTCAATTGGAGAGAAGCGCCAATAAACGACCATAGATGTTGAAAAGAAAGTTAACGTCATATTCCATTTATACTCCGTTAGTGTCTTTGCTTTTGAATTGATGAGCACTCGTAACCCGTTTTTAATGAACACTTTTTAGCGAAGCAGACAGTTCGCCGCGTCAAATTGGCGGCGGAGAAATGGCTCCAACTTGGCTTTCAGGTCTTTCTTCATCAATTGTCAGCGTATAATAATCGATTGTTGTACAGCCAGTAGGTGTAATTATACTTCTGCTTTAAAAATTTCGTTTCGTTCTATCTGCCTCGGATTGTTGCACCAAAGCAATCCTTGAATGTTGAAGCTAAGAAAATTAGTTCGTTGCTGTCCTGAAGAAAGGAATCGTGCCTGAGATGCCTCAGTCCGTACTGGTGATGTGCACACCTTTTCCTTGTCATTATTCCTTATGCCAAGCTGTGTAACAATTATTATTTACGCAGCATTCACACAGTAGCAGGTATTACAGTAATCCAAAGACGATTTAGAAAGCATACAAGATGAAGTGCGCAGGTTAGGTGCAAGCTATCTGCCATGTTGTGTGTAGGGGGTTTTACTGCATGCGGACTGTTCTGGCACCAATTATCGCGGATAACGAGAGCCTACCGTATTTCAAAGTTCAGTGACTTTTGATTGTACATGTTCCAAAGTCTAGCATTGGTATTTTAAAGTTGCCTTCTTTCAGATACTGTCGGAAAGGTTTGCTATTGCGTCACTGTGAAGTTGAATGTCGCAAAAGTCGCCAATTGTCAAGAAAGGAAAAAGGAAATGCATAACGTGGCAGCATTTGTGTTTTGGAGTATTGCGCATATGAATGCGTAGCCGCATGTTGCCGTAGCGTTTACTTGTCTATGCGCAAACCAAAAAGATTAGGTAACAGGACATTATGAAGTTTTGCTTCTAACAAAAATTAAAATGAAGTTCAGGTTACTTGAATCAACGTAGCTGAGAGTGTTGTCCAAAGATTCGGAAACGTTCTTCGTCCATCAGAATATTCTGTCTAACAGCGACTCCAGCGTGATACGACATGCCGCGTAATTGCTGTGATGATTGGAGCTCCGTCGGGCTTGCTAAAGAACCATCTCTTTACTTGAATCATCAGCAGGGAAATCACAAAAATTGTTTAAGCTTTAAGTTATGCTGATCATGTTAGCATAGTCTAGTGGCACCTTTTCCCACCAAATTATTGGTCTTATGACGCAGAAAATGTTGCGCTATGCGGCCTTGTTAAGATTTTTAAAATGAATCGCTGAATTTATAAAAGCCTGTGTGGAACTGAGCAAAACTGCTTTGTTCCCGTTAGTGAGTGTTCGGGCATTGTCAATTTCTTATTGCCACCAGTGAACTCACTTTCTATTAGGAAATGTATTATTGCTTATTGGAGCTGTACATGCATAGGAAACGACCGTTCCCGTCTCCATCGTAAAATATCTTATACGCATTGGTTGTCGCTCAACAAAATTTTTTAAAGTCAAAACTTTAAACTTACCAATAAGTGGCCGGCAAGTATTTCGCTCAATCAAAAGTATGTAAATATGAGCACTAAGCAACTTTCCGAAAGTCCTTCCGTTTGCACTTCCAACTTTTCAACATTAGTAATTCACCCAGTGCAGCTGTAGCTTGCTTTTTTTAAAATTTAAATTCAATTGAGAATAGAAGTGTTCACATTTGCGAAGCCCTATTACCGCCTATTTTGCTGCTGCAGGTCCCTTTACTTGCTTTGTAATGCAGTTATGCCCGTTTTGAATTTTCAGGCTTCAGACTTTGCTAGCAATCGCATCATTTTAAGTACCTCTGTGTGCAGACATTCACCCGTCTGATCCAGCTTCTCCTTAGCAGCAGATGGAAAGGTGAGGTCACTTGTGCTAGTGGAAATGCCAAAGATTAAGCTGGATGATTAAGAAGTGGCCAGAATAAATCCCTCAGCCTAAGAGAATATTAATAACTTGCAAACATGTTGTCCAGACATGGGCATAGCTGCTACTAAGGATTACTCTGTTGAATCGCATCAAGTAAAACTGATGTTTCCAAGGATGTTCCTTAAGCGCATAGTTTTCTCGGGTAACTTTACCTTCTGAATTCTTTTGAGAACTGAGTGGTATTCATGCCTCAGTCTGGACGGTTCAATCTCGCTTTCGTCTACAACTTCCAGTAGATCTTCGGTTAGGTCTGCTAGAGCTTCACACGGGTTTTCACTGTCGTAAAATTCTTCGTCGAACTTATAGCCCAATCGGACAGAGACGATTTGATCAAGAAGGTCTGAGTTGCAAAACATTAATTTCAATCATCAGTGACTTCAAATTTGGAATATTTTACCAGTATGCATCCAGGGCCTGTAGGTATAGGCGCTGATTGAGTGGTACGCTAGCATGACCAGCAGAATTCCGCTTGTGGTCAGCATATCGATAATGGCTTAAATATTCTTATGAGTAATGTTTCTTTCGTGCAGTGAAGATTCGTTAATGTAATAAAGTAAACATTGCATAAAGAATGTTATGCGCACGCTTAAATATTATGTCCTGAATGCGCTGCCACCTGTTATGTGATGAAGTTATCAGAGCAGGAAAAACACGTTAGCGATTAGTAATAGAGCTAACCAGTGTTCACTGCTTTGTTGAAACGAGCTGACTACTCACTAGTATTTCTGAATGAGTCTGCAATCACGAAAACAAAACCCTAAGCAATAGACGGTTGGTTAGCTATTTTCGGTTCATCGCCTGCGGACAGTTAGCTGTTTTCGCTACGAACGACCAACCGTGCGCTGTTCTGGCTTTTGTTTTCGTCGTTACAGGCTGACGGAACAGCGCAACCGATTAATCAGGTCATTCCAATAAAAACATGGAATTTTATCAACCCACTACAAAGAATCCGATTTTCAAAAGATATGGTTTTCTGATGGGTAAAAGTACTGCCTAGAACAGATAGGTACGACATGTGTATACGCTTTGCTGCAAAATTAAATTGTGCCTCAGATTTGAAGACTATGAAATGGCACTGGCTTAAGGCACCTCAGCTTTCCTATGCGCAATTTGTGGAAAACCAATCCGCCCTAAAACCTCCTTTACTTGCGAAGCTTCCTGAGCCTATCCGTTCTCCGTTTCCAAAGCGACAACTGCAAGTCTTTCTGACGCTATAGATACTGAGAAAGTTAGACTAACGCTTGATCATTCTGTGTAAATTTGCATATCTTTATTGATATGCAAGTTAGGAATGTTCAGACGCTACAGAGTTGTCATTAGAGTATTTTTGTGTTTTATACGGACGGGCGTTTTCAAGTACTTTAGTCGTGGCTGGCCCATTTATTTGAGAAAAAGTGTCACAGCTTTCGGGATACCACCGATCTCGAAAGCGTAACGAGCGTTTGCTTGTATTCCAACACTACGTCATTAGCAGTAAAATTGTAATTATCTTCTTTTGCCTTACTTCTTTGCTAATATGTTTAACACTATCTTCTCAGGCATTTCATACGGTAAGTGCGACTTTTTAGCGTTAATTTCTGTTAATTTTTTTTTTCGTTTCGTTCACAGTGCGGTCCGTCGCACTGCGCCAAGTGTTTGCTCAGTTTTGCTTTGCAGCAAAATAAATGCTTGCATGCTTGGCAGAATAAGGAATTCTTGAATATATCCTTAGTGCGAAACAGTTTCAATGTGCACTTTTCTCACAATTGCATTTTGCTGTCACCTCAAAAGGCCTTCGTACGTTCTCGCTGTATATTTCTTTGTGCTCTGAACAGTTTTTGCTGAGTCACCGTCAACTGCACGTCAAAAATGAGCAAGTCTCGTTTTAAATCCTTTATCGCCTGTTTCACTTTTGCCAGTGGAGCTTAAAGCGCGCATTGTTATCCATAGCTATCCTCCTTTAATCTTACCTCCGTCAGCTAAACAGGCCATTCGTTCTTCCAGTTGTTCTTTCACTTCTTCCAACTCTTCATTTATCTGCAAAAGTGTTTAGAGCGGCAAAGGTCACTGAATAAGAAAACGAGACGCTCTCCTACGAGTTAGAATTAGACTTGTCATTTCCAAATTGCAATAGTATTTAACGTTCCTTACTTTGTTCAAATTGTTTGATTTTTCCGCCAAACTTGTGGCCGCATTTCTGTAATTTGCTTTCACTTCCGCCAGACAATTTCGAGTCTTGTAAATTTCGTTGAGAATCGGTTCCAATTGATTGTTTATGTATTTTTCTCTCGAGCTTATTTTGCTTATTGTTTGCCCAATATCAGACGCCAGCTGCGACAACGGATCTAGCAGGTCGGTTTTCATGTCAATTGCCATTTGGTCAGAACTTTTCACTTGTTCCAAACAGTGTCTCCAGTCCTAAAGTAGACCATTTGCCCTGCAGACGTGTTGAGTCTGTCTACCTTGGCATCATGTCTTATTTTGATTTTTAGTAATGGAGTCACTCGCTCCAACTCTTGTTGCAACGCGTAAGGGTCAACGGCGCTTGAAGGAATTTTGTCATGAGAATTTTGGGCATTATGTGAAGGGGCAGACAGATCCAACATTTCTTGGTCGAATTCTCCGTCTGAGTAAGCGTCTTGGTTTTCCTCCTTTTGACGCAAACGTTAAGGTCAAAGCGTATGACTACCACGTTATTCACCTCAATGAAAGTTTCTGGCTTTACTTCCATGTTCAGATCCACGGTTGGTTCGTCCACGTCAATAAGTTTTCTGACGATTTCCGGCCTAAAGCGACGTGAATACTTAGGAAGCTATGATGAAGCTGTTTCTAGTGGTAACTTAACTTCGCAGTGAGTCAAGAAAATGCAATTACTAAATGGCGACACTTTCTTAAGATGAAATGCATTTTTTTACCATACTTCAAGAAATACGAATAAGTTGATTATTGAGAAGTTTGCAGACTTGCCTTTCAAACTTAAACTGGGTTCTTGAGAGGGCTTCATCAGCCAAGCAGTCCAAAAGTTGAATACACTGCTCCCCTGAACCAATTCGCAGCCTGCTAGCGGTGTAGTCAACAGCCATCCCCTTTGAACACATGTAATTCATAATCAAAGCACTGCGATGAAATAAGGAGGTTACCAATTTCTTCATTTCGGTTAGAATACCAGAGATTACGTTGTTAGGGTTGTCATCCTGAACGGAAGCAAATATTCACTGAATGGGAACAATTCAAAAATGAAAATTGCAAATCGCAAGATGGTATCTAAGACTCTTACAGGTGGCAGACGGCAAGTTCTCTACCAATATTTCAGTCGCAAAAGTCAATGTTTGATCAGTTATATCATAACAGGTAAAGCAGAGTGAACGGACAGAAGGATAGGAAATAGCTCATTTAATCAGAGAGAAGAAAGGCGTCACCTCTTTTGGCAATGGAAAGTTTGAATTCCCGCATTTCCTGAGAAGCCAAGCAGCCAAACTGGTCATTTGAAAAAATTGCTCAGCCGAGTTGGTAGAAAATGCAAAATAGTGCCTGAAGCGAGAATACCTTGACCACGAACCGACGTCTGAGTTTTCCTACCTAGATATAGATTTGTTTGCAACGGTCAGTCCAACGAACTCGCCATCCATATTCAAAAGTTTCAGTTTTTGCTGCAGCAGTTCCATTCGAATGGCATTTCTGCTGTTCACAGTAGCGCCGCTTTCTCGCTCCTTTTCTTTTGAAAGCGCTTCGTCACCAAACCCTTCCATTTGGACAGATTTCAACGAGTGGTATCCTAGCAACAATACTACAACAAAAGGGCATTTTTCTGATACGACGGGTTCAGAAATCTAAATATTTATCCCAAGCTTTCGGCACTTCATGCGCTGCTTTCGGTGGATTAGTTAGCTATTACAAAGGGCAGTACGAAAGGAAACCTGAATGACTAGTATAAAAAGTCCCTTCTGAAAAAAGTAAAGATCATATTCGCCTTGTTAAGGAAACTGTTTATCAAACTATTATGAAGAATATAATATCTCGATAAATAACCTGTCCTTGCGGGACTATGCACTTCAAAGAAGTGAAATCGTGAACATTTTTTGAAATCACCATAAATAACATCATTAGAACGACCGGCCATTATTATTCATGAGATAACTTTGAGCTAATGCTTGAAATGCAGGGTAGATATGATAGTTCCCGAACCGCACCTCTCAAGGCACATAAACTATGAGAAATGGACGTTGGTTTGGAGAAAAGGAAAAAAATGCAGGTTCCTTCCTCCTAAGCATGCGGCCATGCCGTTCTGCGCTTACTGGCAAGCATGGCGGTCATCTTGTTTTGCTCTTCCTTAAGCCTAAACCAAAATACAAGCCTTATGTTTAGGCTTAGGCTTAGGTAAGAGCAGAACAGGATGGCCGGCAAACTTACAGTATGACGGTGGGGCCAGCTAAGAGAAAAGATCCGAAAAACGGCTGCATTAACAGAACGTATCATTTTTAAAACCACTTTTCGATGTTGTAAATTAATGGTGCGATAATGCAAGGCTGAAATGATCTATTGAACACTAGGCCTAGAAAAGCTAGTAGTATACTAGTTAATAGTTAATCGGTAGGGTTTGCCTTTAATGAGTGCTGTTTAATACTAATTTTTTACTTGTGGGACGTAGAGGAAGGGCGTGTATTGCGTAACCTGCTCCCTAAGTCTCCATTAGCAGCTGGTGAGAACCCACTTTTCTATGCCGCAGGTTAAATGGACGTTGAGGAGTTAGGCTAGAATCACCAGCTTGCTCAAGTTATTGGAAAGGAAGACATTACCCTCCTACTTGCAATACGCAACGAGCGCGGTTTACGGGTGGTTAATTACACACGCTGCACGGGAATCGACCTATCTTGCCACAGGATCTTTTACGTTAGAAAAAAACTACCTTCACACTAACGTTTTAGGCTTGAGTTAATACGAACTTTTACTCTCAGTTCCTAGTTCAAACAGCCCTTCATCAGCGAAGAAAAAGTGACTTTGGCCTTTGCTGGATTTACATGCTGAAATGCTAAGCAGACACTGCACTGACGACTTTTAGTTTACAGCTTTTGCAACCTTTTATTTGGCTCCAACCGGTCGGAACGGCGAAAAGTCGTCCGCCTAGAAGCGCCTTTAAAAGGCCCCGCAAATTGTGCACAGTCTACGAACGAGATAGGTCTGCCTTAAAGTTGGTGTAAATTCGCTGGTAAAAGTTATCTTCACCCTTAGCCCTTGTTACGAATTCACCCTCAGGCTTAAACCTAATCTGAGCATCCGCACGGTCACTGCCGTGGCGCGTAGCGTAGAAGGAGACGTGCACATCTTGTCCGGGAGACGGTAGAGCCAGCTGTGACGTGGTTGTCATTGTTGAGTGTTGCTTTACGAGTATGTCGTTTACGTCTTTTCCTCTGCGCGTTTTAATAAAGCACTTGGTGTTTATGTGTGCTTTACATCAAAACGTGCATTAATGGAGCCCAACTGAGTAGTTCCGGCCGACAGCATGTCTGTTCCTTGAGCAGACATGCGCACGTTCCATTGCTCGTTCATCGCGAGGTGTCGGAAGCTTTTAAGGCGTATTAGCAGTACAAACAGCCCCTTATGCGCTTCCATCTCACACGCCTTAAAGATGCCTTGTTATCAGTGATTGAAGGGGCTTGAAAATGAAAGAACGGTTTGGACCGTAGCGGAGAGGTAGGTGTAAATTGTGCGCAGCTATTTCGATAAGAAATTTTCCCTCTTATCCTTCCAGAAGCTTCAAGATTGTTGTAATCCCAATTTCACTGTGACGAAGAAAGTAGTGTACCGGAGGTGGCACTCGAAGCGTCAAGTATGGATGCCGTAGTTGTCACGGGTGCTCAAACTGCACAAGAGTGTCGCCGTGTAGGAGCGCTGGCTTCGTCACGCAATGAACCCATTGCTGAGACGTGACCAAAAAAGTATTGAAAGCTGCAAAGGAAGAATTGCCAGATGGTCACAGAGCGATCTTCTTCGAGCGGGTAAGAGCGCGGAAATTGTTCTACTTCATTCTATCTTACCTTTGCGATGATGTATATTTCAATTGGTGACTGACAAATGGGCATTTTTAAAGTAGTGGGCTGAAGCTGTTCCTTTCTGATGGATCTGTGATGCGAAACTTCGAATACGTAAGAATTTGTTTATTTTTCAGCAAGTCGGCCGCCTATCAGAGAGAAGTAACGAAACGAAGTACCCGCTTAAGGAAGCGGTCAAATAACCGCGATAACCGCGGTGTTGCTCTCCAAGATATTGCAGAAGCTACGAGTGAACCAGTTTTCTTAGGTGCGGTTGTCATCCTTAAAGAACAATCGAGCTGCTCGCCGATAATCAAAAGTTGGTATTTACGTCAAGCAAACTTGAGGACGAGTCCAGCATCTTGCTGCACAGTTTAGTTCCCATGGTGGGTGCTGAACTGCTTTGTTGAAGCAAAGTCCGGAATTCAAGATGGAAGGATCGCAAGGATAATAAATTCCGCCTGTCAAAGAATAAGTAAACAATCTGCTTGCGTCACGAGAGAAGAAAGTCCCCGAAGATGTTCTACTTGCTGTTGACGCTGTCTAGACGTTTTTCTTCACGTTATTAAGCCTCTGCAGATAAAGAGTCTGATTTGGATAGGGGGAGAAGTGTTACGTATTGGACGAATACAAACATACGCTGATCCTACATGCAAATACTTGTTACCATTACTGTGGTTGCGAACTCGTCTGTTTTAAGCGATTGTAGAGTGCTGCAATCCATACGCGTTCTATGCAAAACACTCACCGTAAATTCAATTTTAAAAAGTAAAAACCCCGTTACGAAAGAGTTACTTTTTCCACCCTACCACTGATGACAATAAAAGATTAACCCATATAATGGAACTTCGTAGAAACGACCTTGTCAAAAGTGTTCTCTGCGTCACTTCCTCTCCCTAAGATGAAGCTGGAATGGTATTTCCCAAAAAACTTTAAACTTTGTTCCCACCCCAGGAATACCTCCATTTCTAGAGTGAACTTCAGTTCACAGCTTTGGCCCTTTCTGTGTCTGTAGAGCACATTCAAGAAATGACTGAGGAACACGATTCGCGAGATGATGAGGTTGCATCAGCCACAGTACGTGCTTCGATGTTATAAACACATTGCTATAATCAACACCGGCGTAGCATAAAAACTAAGTTTAGTACACCTGCGAATCATTGCCTTACAGTAACAGAGTTGCCCTTTAGTGTGTCGGAGAACGACTTAAGAGTAACGAACAGTTTTCTGCTCGTCGGTATGGTATGTTTTTTTGATGCAATCCGGCTCTGGCGTCTATTACTTTAAGAGTCTAGGTACACTGGCGAGCCCTCTGTGAACGATCATACCGTTCCCGAGTGGTTAGATATAAGCGTGTATAATCAAAGTAGTTTCTCAGAACTTCCGGTTTCCAGTTTAAAATTCCACTGCACGTATATTTTGTGTTAACCTTATATTGTTTCGAGAGAGTACATATTTGTCTTTTCATCTTAATTGGTATCTGGCAAACTTTTCAAGCTGTGCTCGAAAGTGCTGACCTTTGCAGATTAGTTGGTACTTCACTTAGCTGTTGCATTGCCCTTCGCGTGAATTGCGGTGAAATGGTTCGAATGATTCAAAATTTTTGTAGGCTCAGTTATCGAAAAACGAAATGTCCCGGAAGTTGAGAGTGGTCAGTTCCGATGGTGAAACATTCGAAGTCGAGGCGGAATGTTTGAAAATGTCTAACACGATCAGAACCATGCTTGAAGGTACAACTTCCACTGTGTTGCCGATTTAGTAGTTTTTTCCCTTCAGACCTTTGCATTGATGAAAGTCAAGCTGAGTTGGAACCTATTCCTCTAATGAATGTGAACGCAGTTATCTTAAAGAAGGTAATTCTAATAATGATTGTTTCTAAAAAAAACAACATTTGCAAATAGGTGATTCAATGGTGTGCTTATCATTATGATGACCCTCCGATGATGAACGACGACGAGTGCAAGGAGCGAAGAAGTGATGACATCAATGCGTGGGACGCTGAATTTCTGAAAGTTGATCAAGGAACCTTGTTCGAACTGATTTTGGTGGGTCTCGTTAATCAATGCTTAAGCAAAGGAAGTTGTTGCACGACGTTGAACTTTAAGGCTGCTAACTACTTGGATATCAAAGGTTTGCTGGAGGTTGCTTGCAAAACGGTTGCAAATATGATAAAGGGAAAAACTCCGGAAGAAATTCGCCGAACTTTTAACATCAGAAACGACTTTACACCGCAGGAAGAAGAGCAGGTACGTGCTAACTTCTTACACCAAAATATAAATATTAAGGAGCAGCTGAATTTTCAGATTCGCAAGGAAAACTCGTGGTGCGAGGAATAATCAGTTCCGTGCTGCGCAGTTATAGTTTCTTGATCAGTTTGTGACTTTTAGTGTTCACATTTGGCCGAATTTTAACTGCTTTAGTTCAAGTTCATGCTGTCACTACTTTTGTCGTAGCATGTTGTGTCAAAGGAAACTTGCTGGGCTCCAACAAATGTTTGCAGTTTCCTCAAACAAACATTTAATGCATTAGGTTTCGAACCTGCGAAGCAATAGCTTTTTGAGGGATATGAATTACAGTGTGCCTGCTTAAAAATGACCAGCATAGGAAGTCGGAGTGACTTGAAGGTACCAATTTAAGCGAAAGTACCGTTTCCGTGCACGCAAGGAAGAATTCAGGCGAGCTTAAATTTTGATTTCGTCCGGGTTAGCAGAAATCTTTGTCACTAGCAGCGGCCAACGGTAAGGAAGGTGCCACTTTAGTCTACATGTCTTTTCTACAAGTAAGCAAAAGCTTCTTAAATAGCCTATTTCGGAAAGACCCGTTTGTTTGAGTAAATCCTCTGAGTGTAGAAAAAGCCTGATCTAGCGAATGGGCAACAAGCACCGAAGAAAACGAGACAAAGTGCCTGTTGCTTAAGCTGGTGAAGCTTTTGCGAGGTTGTAATTCCCTATTCAGGCCCGAAGCAATTTTCTGGATTGAAGATTTTCCACAGAATGATGGTGCTTACGTAGTGCTTGCTTACGACTGGGTCGTCAGTATTTGAGCCTTCAATTTTGGACCTGTTGCTAAGGCATACTTTGACAATTGTTTAGAAGCTGGAATTCTGAATGAAGTGAAATTCCACGAAACAAAGCTTAATACTAAGGCTAACAGGAACAATGCAGTCATTGTGGTAAGATAGAGCAGAAAGATACTGAACTTTCAGCCAAAACATCTGCACGCCTATTCAGACTGATCGAACCGCATACGTCTGGAAAAATAAGTTGCGATGCTGAGTATACTTACAGCATAGAGATGAGAAATGCAGAGCTGTGATGTCTATGCTGATTTTGCAAGCACAAATGCGTCCACAGAATCATTCAGATACTTCAGAAGCTATCTCTCATACGAGCGAAGAGCCAAGGACGACGTGTCCGCAAAGGTACATACAGTCTGGAAGAAATGGAAAACCTTAACAGGGGTCCTATGTGGGTTCTCTACGGTTCAACATGCTGGATGATCACCAAGAAAGAAGAACAGCGCTTGAATGTCTTGGAAACAACAATGCTAAGGACAGCCCTCGGAATGAGTAAGGTAAAGCAGAACAAATGAAACAGTGAGATAGGCAATCAGGGTAAAGCCCGTTGTGAGCAAATTCAGGGAGGGAAAAGCGTCTAGGATGCTTCGGACAGGGGATCAGAAGATTAAATGTCTATCCAGTGAAACAACTGCTCAAAATTTTAAAACGGTAGGCATCGACAAGCTTTAAGATGGATGGACAAAGTAAATGCAGGTTTAATAGAGCTACCGTCCAACAAGGAAGGTGCGTTAGATGGACAAAGTGGTAGAACGCGAAGGGAAAAAATGCGTATACAAGGTAAAAGTAAACGCGATTTGCAAATGGAAAATTCCTTGAGCAGGTCAGCAGTGTCCAGCATAGAACTGCAAAGTTACGCAAAATGCCTTAAGAGTATCGTACAACCGGGAAAATGGGCGTACAATGTTTTGCAGCGTAGGAGTTGCTTCATGTGACTAATCTACAACTAAGCTTCCGTGCCAGCGGTTGCTACTCAAGCATAAGCCCGACCATGTCAAGTCAAGCACTTACAAAACATCTCGCAGTGAGGGTGAAGAAATTTGCGCGTATGCTTTAGTCGCTCAGCATAAAGCCGATAATGCTTGTAGCTCTAATCTTTTCCTTAAACCCAGTCGTATGGTCAACTTAATCGGTCAACCGAACGGCATCATAAACATTCTAAGTTCGAATGACGCACCGCAAAGCAGTTTATTTGAACCTTACCGCGTGCGTCAAAACATGGCGTTTTGCAATACTTACTCAAAAATATTGCTGCAGTTCATATTTAACTTATTTTATCGTATCCAATTCAATGTTTAGTACCGTGTCGATTATGCGCCCCACCGTTTGAGAAATGCAGGTTCCTTTCTGGCAAGCACGCAACCATCCTCTTCTGTTTTCTTACTGGCGAGCATGCCGGCTATCCTGTCCTGCCCTTACATAACTCTAACCAAAATATAAGCCCTACATTTTGACGTAGTGTTCTGCAGCAGCCCTAAGGCATAGCTTTAGGGGCAGAAGAGCATGCCCCCAAAACTTACAGTATGACGCTGGGGCGCATGATTAACAAGACGCATATTTCTAAGCATATTTCAGCCGTTAAAAGACCGTTAAAAAATCTTTCATTTCTGACTACATATTTCAGCCGTTAAACTGGAACAGACTATGGTATGAAAATATTTCCGATTTACCAACAGAAAATTTCGAAAAACTCTGAAGTGTTGTTTCCTTTCGAAAGATAAAGCGAGAAACAACGCTAATCTCACTCCTCAAACTAATTAACACACTGAGTCAAGGAAAGATGCAGTATGAGCACACGACAAACACTTCCTAAGTTCAAAATTTGCATAACACTTTCCCCAGAATGACCTGATAATAGTGTTGATCTCAAGGTGATAAACTGAACGGGAGGTACGTTGGTAAAAAATGGTTCAGGCGCTACATACGGCCCAGCGCATTTCATACCTGCGAACAATCGTACCAATGATTTTCAGGTAACAGACTGAACAAACCCCTTACGCACGTACTTCACTTTCTCCATGTCAAAAGCTTTACTTAAGGCAAGCGAAGCTATTTATATTCGACAACCCTTACTGCATAGACTGCTCATTTATAAGGGGAGCGGCTGATGTTGCCGCAGATCAAGTTGACGCATCGTTCACGTTGACGCA
>KN538400.1:237511-266561 GCA_000797535.1 Trichuris suis | reverse complement strand
ATCATTTTTGCCGCTTTTGGCAGATTGCTAACTTGCTGCTGACTATAGCCAATGGCTCGTTTAAGCGGTGGCTTAATTAGCGCTGCCGTTCGCAACAACGGAACAGCTGCGTTTTGACGCGAGAAAACGTCACATTTACTGTCGTCGATTGCCGCGGGGACGACGTCATGTTTACTGTAGGCCTGTTTATTTGTTGTTGGCAGGATGTACCTGCTTTTCTTTGTTTACTGCTCTGATTACTGTACGTTTGCGGGCGGATTTCTGAAAAGATCCAAAAGTTCTTTCGCAACTCAAATTAAACATAACGCTAACTTACTTGTTTTACAGCATAATATTTTGAACAGGAGAGTTTGCGTGGGACAGGCTACTTTCTACCCTAACCTGATTGCGGTTAAATGACTACCGTCTACCCGCACAGAGCGTTTGTTTTTTCAGTTGCGTGTAACGTATTTTGACTTGACATGTGTGCTTCTTAAACGTACATTTAATGCAGTGGATGTTTTAGTTTACTTTTCTGCCTGATTAAATACGTGTTATGATTGAACTCACTATTGATCTGTTGAATACGTGAGCCCTTAGCAATTGAAGCGTTAAGATCACGTGATTCAACATCAGCGCGTGAAAAAGTATGGCAGACGTGAACATAATAGAAGCCGCGAGTTTAAACTTTGTTTCAGGCAAATTGTAGAAGCGTCTTTCAGAGCACAGTTGCAGGAAAAGACCAGTTTGTTTGTTTTAATCCGCCTATGCTTTCAACTACAGTATCTGTTGATTTAAAAAACTAGGGCAAACGGTACATGCACTCTTCCGTCTTGATTTACGATGTCGTTGCCTCGAGTGAAGAAAGATTCTTATTTTTCTAAGTTGTAAATCGGTTTGTTGACCTAAAGTGGTTGGACAGATCTCGTTTGATGAACAGTGTTCTCCAGTGTTGATCTTGTCAACTATTTCGCTTGCTTTAGTCATTAGTTGTTTTAAGCTACGAAAATTATCAGTGTTGTTTGTGTGTAACTGACACAGTGTTTTAATATGAGCTGCGTTTAACTTTTCGCGATAGTAACAGTAGCGCGTAAGTCATACTTTTCTAATTCCCTAATGCTTAGCTTACGTTAGTCTTTTTGTGACTGATAGTTCAACGTTAATGTACTTTTCTATCCTGCGCAGCCTTTAATGCATATTCTGAGTCCTGCACGAAGTATTCTTGAAAAGAAAGGTGCTTTAATACAGTTGGATCTGAATAAATTTTTAACTACTAATAATTAATATGGTAACGCTGATTTGGAGGATACATTATCCTCAGTGAACCCTTGGCGCAGTAGCCTGTTAGCTCAGAAGGTTCCATTGTCCTAATAACTTATCGCTTACACTGTTGTCGTCGCGAAGAGGGCGTTTACATTTGTCAATTCAGTTCTGATAAGCTTGCATGGTAAATCTGCAGGTTGAAAACATGGCAACTTTGATCGACGGAAAAGAAGTGGCACAGCGCTTAAAAAATAAGCTGAAGGCCCGTATTGAAATGGTTCAAAGGAGTCACCCAAACTTTCGACCAGGGCTGGCGATTGTCCAAGTTGGCAACCGTGCGGATTCAAATGTCTTCATCAAGCAGAAAGTTAAAGCCGCGGAGCAGGTTGGCGTCCATGTTAGAGTGGTCAAGCTGCCAAAGTCAGTAGACTGCGATACTTTGATTGAGCAGGTGAAAGCACTAAATCGCGATGCATCCATTCATGGAATAATTATCCAACTTCCTCTCGACGTATGCGAGCCAGTTGATACAGACGCCGTAATAAACACGATTGAGTCAGCAAAAGACGTGGATGGGTTAACCCTTCTAAATGCTGGTCGTCTTGCCAGAGGGGATCTAGAGAATGCCATAATCCCGTGTACGCCGAATGGCTGCTTGGAATTATTGAAAAGCATCGGTAATTAAGCAGTTTACGAATCGTTCTTCTACACGTTCAAAACCCGTTTCTGTTAGGCGTTGATTTGACTGGCAAGCACTGCGTTGTAATCGGTAGAAGTAGAATTGTTGGCAAACCTGCGTCAGACCTTTTACTTTGGAACAATGCAACTGTTACTAGCTGCCATTCTCGTACGAAGGACTTGGACAAGATTTGCCGCACGGCAGATATACTGCTAGTAGCAGTTGGACAACCCGCTTTGGTGAAAGGTAGTCAACAAACGATTGTGGAATGCCCATCCCCTTTTTCTTCTGCATTCCATTTCAGGAAGTTGGTTAAATCCAGGTGTAGTGGTTATTGACTGCGGTATAAATGCCGCTAACGATGGCAGTCGAAAATTGTACGGCGATGTGGACTTTGAAGAAGCTCGCCGTGTCGCAAGTTTCATTACTCCAGTACCTGGAGGAGTTGGTCCAATGACTGTCGCTATGCTGCTGCAAAACACAGTTAATGCTGCAGAAAAGGACGTGAATTTACCTAGATCTTGGCCATTGCTTATCCGAGAGATACGCCACCAGGATCCTGTTCCTAGTGACATAGCAATATCCAAGGCACAAGCGCCTAGCTGTATTACCGAAATTGCGCTTGCAATTGGTTTAACGCCGGCTGAAACTGAGCCATATGGCAAATACAAGGCGAAGGTACTTTCCCCATGTTGACGCTTCACTCTTGCCCTGAAAACTGGTCAGTCTGCTTTAGATCTCTCTTGACGTTCTAAGCCGTCTCGACCATGTTGAAAATGGGAAGTATGTCTTAGTTACCAGCATGACGCCAACACCAGAAGGCATAGGAAAAAGTACCATTACGATAGGATTGGTTCAAGCTTTGAACGTGTCGCTTTGCGCCAACGCCATTGGTTGCGTTCGTCAACCGTCACTAGGTCCAACGTTCGGAATGAAAGGAGGTGCAGCAGGAGGCGGATACTCTCAGGTAAGATTTCTTGAAGTCCTTCTGTAGATCTCATATTAACAAACGTATTTCCCTGAGAGCGTCTGTTTCAGTTAAACTCCCGTAATTACATTTATCTTTCCAGAATCAGTGCTATGTACTGAAACATGCTTCGCTGATGAACTGTTAAGGAATGTATAACATATAAGAGAATCACGTGCATTAAGTTGGGCCGCCTGAATTGAGTATTTTGAATTTTTTTGGACCTCTGTATCTCAGCTGTAGGTAATATTAATTTGCTAAAGTGAGCGTCACTAGAGACAAGACGTTGCCAACGTTAAGACAACGCAAATCAGCCTTGGCAACTTCGGGTGACCTAACCTAATGAGATGTCTAACGAAATTGTAATGGAAAATAAAGCGAAGAGATTGGAACTCCTTTATCTGAAGTATCCTGTTTTGATGGGAAACATGCCGTGAGTGTTCCCTATTTAAGGGCACAATTGAAATATGGAAATATGCGTTAATTAACATTTATAGCGGCTTATTTAATAACAGGTGAGCGGGTATTCCATTGACTGAAGAGTAGTAGATAGAACGTATTATCTATCTGTCGTGTGGCACTTAATGATTTTCAGGAGTTTCTTTATTGTTCAATGAAAGAAAGCGTTTATTACTTTTCGCGTAGATCATCCCAATGGAGGAGTTCAACTTGCATCTCACAGGAGACATTCACGCAGTGGTTGCTGCTGCCAACCTAATAGGAGCTGCCATCGATGCTCGTATTTTCCATGAAGCTACGCAAAGTGACGAAGCTTTGTACAGGCGCTTAGTACCACTGAAAGATGGAGTGAGAACATTTTCAAGCATTCAAATTTCCCGCCTGCAAAAGCTTGGCATTGACAAAGAGCGACCAGAAGAGTTAACAAAAGAGGAAATTAGTCGCTTTGTTCGATTAGACATTGATCCACCCTCCATTTGCTGGAATAGGGTTCTTGACACAAATGATCGTTTCTTACGAACAGTAACCATAGGAGAGTCGCCGACAGAGATGGGAATGTCTCGGCAGTGTCACTTCTCCATTGCGGCTTCATGCGAATTAATGGTGATTTTATCGATGGCCACCAGTTTGGCTGATTTGCGGAGTCGTCTTGGAGCAATTGTCGTTGCTTTCGACAAGCATGGATCTCCTGTCACTACAGACGATCTCGGTGTAACCGGTGGTGTGGCCGTACTTCTGAAGGACGCTATCAGACCTACGCTGATGCAGACTTTGGAAGGTTGTCCTGTTCTTGTGCACACCGGCCCTTTTGCTAACATAGCTCACGGGAGCAGTTCCATTCTGGCTGATCTGATAGCATTGAAACTTGTTGGATCAGATGGTTTCGTGGTTACGGAGGCTGGTTTTGGTGCTGACGTTGGATTCGAGAAATTTGCTGACATAAAGGTTGGACATGCTTTGACAATGCTATAATATTTAGCCTCTTCTTGCAGTGCCGGGCTTCTGGATTAGCACCGAATGCAGTCGTGCTTGTAGTTACGATTGCAGCTTTGAAAAGGCAAGGTGGATCAGCTGCAGGAACTGACCGTAGCCCAGTTCAGCCAGAAAGTAAAGAGAGCTTGAGCTTGATTCAGCGTGGATGTGACAACATGATTCACCATATCAAAAGTATACGCAAATTTGGAATGGCAGCAGTAGTGGCGATCAATCGGTTCAGTACTGATCTGGATTCCGAACTAGAGCTGGTCAAGTCCAAAGCCGTAGCGGGAGGGGCATTTTCCGCTGTGGTTTGCGACAATTGGGCTACCGGAGCTGAAGGAGCCTCCGAATTGGCCAGTGCTGTCAAAGAGGCCTGCGCCGAATCGTCGTCGGGTTTTCGCTTCCTGTATGCTGACGACGAGTCACTGAGGACAAAGATTGAAAGAATCGCCACGGTAAATTACCTTAGTCCATAAGACGTTGTGTAAGCGGACTTTTACAGGAAATATATGGGGCTGAGACAGTCCAGTATTCATTGGATGTAATGAAAGCTATGACTTGTTTTAAAAGGCTTGGCATAGACAAGTTGCCTGTGTGCATGGCGAAGACGCCTTTGTCTATCAGTATGGACCCAAAACTTCTTGGAGTTCCCACTGGTTACACGTTGCCTATACGGGAAATCAAAGCTTACGCTGGTGCTGGTTTTTTGTACGCAATAGCTGGTGATATTCAAACAATGCCGGGACTACCAGTTCGTCCAGCGTTTTATGACATGGACATTGACACCGTTACTGGCGAAGTATATGGACTCAGCTAGGTCATACGTGAAAGAACGTAACAATTGTTTGGTTTATTTTTGGGTTTATACACTTATCCAATATGTGTTCAGCTTCATCCCTCAGAAGGTGCATTACAGAAATAGACAGTTATGAATTGTTTGTTGGTTTCA
The DNA here is from genome assembly GCA_000797535.1 of Trichuris suis. Lineage (NCBI taxonomy): Eukaryota > Metazoa > Nematoda > Enoplea > Trichinellida > Trichuridae > Trichuris > Trichuris suis. Next base: position 261,287 of record KN538400.1, on the reverse strand, counting down.
ATCATCTGGTTAATGCACTATTTTGCTTGACTGGTTATTTGCAGTTTTTGTGAAGCCTTCACTGCGCCTCATGTCACCAATCATATTAGCATTTATATTCATATTGTTTTTTAAATATAAGTACGTATGGGATTGTATCCGAAATTTTTGTTTGTTGCTGTTGTGCAGTCACTTTTTAGTTAGTGTCGAGCTCGTGACATTATCTGTGTAACGAAATATGGTAAGTTCTCAAAAATTATTGCCTGGTGGTGTTGGCTGAAGAGCCGCTAGATGGGTTGCGGCCGAACCTGAGAGCTCCGGAAGAATTTTTTGTTGTTCCAAAGAACGGGATACAACCGTAGAATATAGCTCTACATTCTCTATGAAGTACTATCGTCCCGTTCCAAAGAGCTACGTTTTCAAAGCTGTAATAGCTTTAGTCAAATAAATTTAATATTCTATGGTTTTTAAGGAAGTAGCCAAGCATGAGTAGCGTTGTTAAATTTCCTTTGACAGAAAGCCAACTACCTATAACGGTACTTGCTCAGACATGTACCCCTGTGCTTCAGCAAAGTGCTTTGACAGAGGTTCTAGCTTTTGAAGCATACAGTTTCAATGAAGTGACACGTTTACTTCGCTTTGAAGACTTTAGAGGCATTGAAACAGATCCTTGAGCTCCTCTTGTGAAACTCTTGCAACACCTCGGAATGGATTAGGGAATAAAGGCTAAAATAATAATATTGAATAGTGAGTGCTTAGTAATGGTTTCGCATAGCGTGCTAGCTTCTGGCGACGATTGGTAGCCGTCCAGAAAAATTATCAGACGTTTTTAGTTTCCGTAGCTTTCAGGATGTTACTTCCCAGCTTCAGCGCTTGGCAATGTGTTCTTCCGCTGAGGACGGGAAGCATAGCTTGCTGAGAGTTACTGAAGTTAAGAACGTTTGCTAAGCTACAAATAATTGAACTGCGAATTCTACTTCCTCTTTTCCAATTCTTCTGTAGTCCATTGTCTTCATCACAGAACACAGTTCCCGAGTCCCAGGTTTCCCAGCAAGAACTATGCCGTCTCTTCATCTTTTGCGTTCTTTCCATCTTGCCCACATGTCCTCGTCGTATTCTTCGTTCCTGGCGCAATCGTCATTGTACAGTACTTCATTCAGAGGCCTTTTTTCCTTTTCTAGAGATATGGAAGGTATTCCATACTTAAATCTGTTTCGCAGTTTCAATATTTCTGCTTCTGAAGCTGTTGAAGAATTCCGTAGCAGACTTGCAGGATGCTCCGTACGAAACTTCCGGCACTTTTACTCAGTCCCGCGTTATCTTCGATGCTTTTCCGTGACTGCCTTTTAAATCCAACTGTTCCGATTGTTATTGTCGCTTTGAAGTGTTTAGGGATCAGGTAAAACGAAAGCACCATAAGTGAGGAGTTCAGTGAAGCATTGCTCAAACATTCTTTCAGGCTGCTATTGCATCGGAATGCTGCCAATAAATCCATGAATTCAACTATTCAGGTGCTACCTATTGCAGCAGTATTTCTGACAATCTAATTTTAGCAGCATGTTTCACAGCCAAAAGCAAATATGGCAGCGAAGCTATTCCTGAGAATCATACAGTTAGATTTTCGAAATTTCTTATCTTCCTGAGTGAGCAAGCAAAAGGAAGCTGCGCATTCAAAAACTTCGCGGAGTAAGCAGTTTGCCTGGCGACGAATTGTTGCTCCTGCCGCTACACGTCGTAAGCACTATGGATATCATAGAATTTTTATCAAAAACAAGTATTGTACAACGTGTGGATGTTAGCAGGCTGAAAAGGTAATACTCAGAAGGCAGTTTCGCTGGTATAAAGAACGACATGAAAGAGTCCTTTCTTGAGCTTCTGCGTTCTCAACGGCACAAGATTGAAACAGTATGCAAGTGGGAGCTACATATCCCTGGTGCTCTTCATACCAGAATGGCAGAAGTTTGGATTTACGGACGACGGTCTCACCGCATTCTGAATTATTGTTCGTACCATGCTCCTCTGAACTAAAGGTTTGCCAGAGTTGCGCTTAGTTTCGCATGCCATCTGTTGGTTGAAAGCATGTACTTGTTTCCGCTTGATCCAGCTTTGAATGCTGACATGCAATTTTTGAACTAAGACATAAGTTGGCAAAGCGGAGCTAAATATGAGGCACAAATAAAGTATGGTGGTTTCGAAAATCGAATAGTTTTCCGTGGAAACTAGAACTCCCAAAAGGAAAGGAACAGCATGACACATAAGCGTGAAGAAAACTACAATGCTGACATGTTTCATCACGACCATATTCCGGCGCTGCTGAACCATACGTACAACCGTAAGATTTGATCTTCGACTTACTACTGTAGCCGCTGTAATAACGTAAATAGCAGCGCTTAACAGACTGCACAGTGTTGTCAGTATGTAATGAAGCCGAAGATGCTGAGAATCCATTACGTCTGCTTGACGGCACAGGTTGCTGATAGCCACACTTCGACGTTGGTGAACGAATGCGAATGTCATGATAGCGTTGGCGAATCCCAAGACTGCGATTGCAAGTAATAACTGAGTTAGCGTTTTATCTGTAATTTTCCATGCGGGATTCATGACTGTGAGAGATAAAAAAAAATCTATCGAAATGAGCATTGCAGTAAGGACAATAATAGGTTCTCCAAGTGAATAAAGGAGCACGCTGGGAACTTTAGTATAGCATTCCATTGTTGTCACCTTCTGTTCCATGCCGTCATTAGTCATTCTGTGTATAAAAAGTGCCGTTTCTCCTAGCGTTTCCAAAAGTTCGCCAAAGGAAAATGCTGTAATTCAAAACAAAGAATAGCAGAGAGGAGAACGCAAGTGCCCTAGAATATGCTCATTTTTAAACTAACGGTGCACCTGCTATAATTTTATGCGCTTAAGCTGGACTGAACTCATACAACCAAATAAGTACATTCCTTCGTAGCAATAACTGAAGTGCTTTTCTAATAGTTGATTAACAGGTTCACAGAAGTCCAGATTAGTCACAGTAACTGATAAGCCTAATGATCAGACAGCTAATAGAATCCAACTGGAAAACAAGGCGGTTTCATAAACGTGTTTGCTTTCTTTAGATCTACATTGCGCCTGCGCCAGTCTTACTTAATTCTGTTCTTCCATTGCTTAATTGAGAAAATGCGCAACACGGGTATAAAGCATAAGCTTCCAGTGGCACTAAACAGAGCAATGTTTGAACTACTTGCTTCACACTGTGAACAGTACGGAGCATATATTTTGTCTTATGCGTAGCTGACCTGTAGGGACGAATTACTCATCCTACTGAATAGCATCAGTCGCACGGAGGAACCTACGAAGTCGCATAAAGTTGAACGTCGAAGACACCGAAGTAAATGGCGTTTAGAGTTCTTGTTAAAGGTGAGGATCTCTGTGAAAGAATGGCTGTCGCACCCTTGAACTAAAACAGGCTTGAAACTTGCTCAGCTTTGAAAATGCTGCGTTCCATAATGGGCATATAGGTTTGACCTTCCGTCAATTAAGGGAAAATGCCCTAGTAGGTCGGGCAGCCTCGCCAGAAAGATACAGAAAACAAAACAAACCATGAGCTAGCTGAAAATGTGGTATGTAGAGAATTATTAGAAGTCACAAAACCAGAAAATCCAGCCTTCAAAGCCAACGCTCATATGCAACTTCAAATATGAAAAACCGTCAATTGACGGCGGCACGTGCTTCTAGTGCTAAAGAGTCGAATAGTTTGTCTTGTGACTCATTCACTGTCGTACAAGTATGAATAGCTTTTGTGAACTTTCACGTTCTGTCCTGTGTGTAATTGACCAAAGTATAGCGCTAACTGTTGTCACTTCTGCAAGTTGAGTAATAGCACTGAGGGCATTACGCTACGCTGAAGGAACAATGGGAAGTCAGCCATCCCATCTGTTGAACAAGAAAACATTTTGCAATGAACTACAGGGGAACATGAAAACGATAAGCTCAAAGTTATTACAGCGACTTATCTGACGCTGGAGTAGAGGATTGCACGGTGGCGGTCAAAATCCCGAAAGTCGAAATCCTGATAGGTCAAAATCCCGACAGTCGAAATCCCGCATGGGTCAAAATCCTGACAGGTCGAAATCCCGAATAGGTCGAAAGTGCACTGTAAAGTGTGGCCTTGCTTCAGTTGTGCATTGACGTCTAGTTTTCCTCCAGTTTTGTTAACCGTGTTGATCTCTTTGCCTTCTTATGGTTAGTAAAAAGATTGCACTGCTGAAAAAAAACCAGCTGTGTTCATAGGTGAGCCGCAAATGCTGAAGGAGTCATTTCGACTAATCCAAAACTAGAAGGTGCCAATGCACAACCTAAACAAGGCCATGCTTTGCATTTTCAGCCTATTCGGGATTTCGACCTTTCGGGATTTCGACTGTCGAGATTTTGACCTATCGGGATTTCGACTTTCGGGATTTTGACCCTAACCCAGGATTGCACGATCGGCACTAGCTCATGATGAAGTAACTGCGGTTGCTTTGCAGTTCACACTTTTTTATTATTTACAATATCACCTGTTATTCTGCAGAGCTAGGAAGTTGTTTTTTGTGAAGTAATACACCAATCAAGTGCGATCCATGTCCGTAATTAAAGAACAGATATCCAACAAACGAGTAGATGGAAACCCGTAAGTAAAAGTGAGAGCTTTGGTCAATTGTTCTGATGATCTCCGCTTTCTGATTCAACGCGCTCTATTGTTAAGGCTTGGAAGATGTAGAGCGTCGCTTATCGTTTAATTGCAGACATTGATCATAACAGGGAACAACACTTTCATGCTGATGGTTATACAGTATTGACGCTGCGTTTCCGGGAGCATTTTCTTTGAGTCTGTATAGAACTTTCGATCGATCTTAAGAAATGAAAAGCCAAAAATTCCAGATGAAAGGTTCTAAGATTTAATGTGCAGCCTGTAGCATAAAAGTTCATCCTTCCAGCTTCGAGAAATGCGGAAATTGAAGAAGCTCTATACATTAGTCGCAATGATTTTTAACATGAAGACTAAGGGCTAGTTGGGAGCGACGTCTACATGAGTCTAACGAGTCAGACAACAAGTGGCAATATGGCAGTCTCAGCGTCATCGCATTACCAAACTGCATTTGTTCTGAAAGAAATTTTTTGTAGTTTAACGGAAGTAAAAGTACCTCCTCGCTAGCGCTTTTGATTAGCACTGAAAGGAGCAGGAACAGTTCCATGAGGACATCAGAATGAAAAAAGATCCTGCTACCATTCTTGGCTTCGCACGGGAGAACTATTACTATATCATATCAGGATTAAATCTGCACTACCATCCAATAAGCAGCTCATCTTTACACTTATTGATCCCACCATTTCAAGCCTTAATATTTCTTTGTAGCCTATTCCTCATTGCACTTACGTTTTTTTGCTTGCTAGCGAATATGTGCAACGGCGAAAACTAAGCTGGCTAGCTTATGGGAACTGAACCAGTATAAGAATGAGCTTTGCAGCTCCTATGAAAGCATAAATCTAACAATGTGTCAAAATTCAGAGAAAATCGTCTTAATAAAAGTTCTTACGTAAGATAAAATTCCTGTAGCAAAAAACATCATATGGAAAACTATCCAATAACTGTTGGAGCATACTCCAAGTATGCTAAGAGTAGCGCTCCAGAGCCATCTGTCTGTTATGTTTATGTTCTCTCACTAACGCAGTTATAAATGTTGCGGGGTTAACCAAATTCCGCAGCCCAGATATAGAAAGTGATTTCCTAACACTAGAAATACCGACCGCAGTCAGCTGACGGTTTTCACTATATAAAGTTATATATCTGCGTTTGGTTTGGAAGCCTGGCTTTTGCGGTTCGTGACTTTCAGTAATTGTTTACGTACCTCATTTTCTACTAGTTTGTGATTTGTTGCGTTTTCTATTTCCTTCAGGCGGAGTCACCCTACTTTCCAGTACCTTTTGCCGTCAGTTGACGGCGTATTTACTTTTGTGCCTTTTACCCTTCGTCGATGCATTATTTTATATTCTAGCGTCTTGAGGTACGTTTACTAACTGTAAAACATAGCATACAATTATTTCCACTAGTTATAAGAAACTATAGAACGTTTGAAACAACAAAATACCAATGACTGTGCGTTCAAGAGCACGAACAGTAAGGTGTTCTGTGCCTTGAATGCCACTGTGAAGACACCGAAATGTCGGTCTGACAGAGGCGTCCATGCTCATCCCAATTCCACACTGTGCAAGTCAGACTGCGCAAGTCGCTGCGCGGCAGAAGTCAATCATGCGGGAGGTACATTATTCTTCTGTCAGTTACAGCGTAACGGTGAAAGTGACCGGCTCTTGCAGTTATCCTGTCTGTCATAAGGTGTTGCCTTTTGAAAGAGAAAAGACGCGATCGAAAGAGCACCCGGTGAGAGTGCCTGGACAGAAAGCGGGGGTGCAACGGTTCCTACAGATATGCATACTGTTGGCAGAGGTACAGCACAAGTTCATCGAAAAGTGCGTTACGGGCTGCACACCTTGAGGATATGCGGCAGCGGATAAAGCAACTCTTCCCTTCTAAGTGCAGGGGCTCATTTACGCTATATATGTCCAGCTACCCAGGAAAGTTCGGAATAAGGCTGCTGAAGTCCAGCTGCTGAAGGATAGGCATGATACGTCATCAAGGGCTTCCACTAACTCGGGAAGGAAGAGTCTGGACCAGTCGGAAGAATGCGCACTGCACGTGTCGTCTTGCGTCTTCTGGAACCCTTTCTCAATGGGGGACGAAAGCTTACCACGAAAGTTTTTTCACTTCCTACAGTCTGGCTTTGGAATTGAGGAAACGCGGAACTAGTATTGTAGTCCCACTAAACAAGCCAGGGGAGGGATGCCTCGTTCATTAAAAAATACTAGAGATCCTGTGTACAGCAGTGTTCTTTACCAATCCGATAATGCCACGCTCGTTTCACATTAAGCGAAAGAAGACACAAGCGTCCTCATACTCAGTTATATGCATACCACGGTTAGATGAGATAAACAGGAAAAGGACTCCACAATAAGACTAAATACGGCGTCGACGTCAACGACCAGACATGCAGGAAATACACCGTACGAGCAATAAGCAAAAGATGACCCAAACATGTCTTCTATAACATACTTGACCTGCGCATGGTAAATGCCCATACTATTTATCAAATGATAACAGGCGTCACAGTCTGTCCTAACAAATATATAGAGAGTTGCGGGTGAGTTGGTAGGCCCATACAGAGGTGTCAAGCTGACACAGTGCCCACTGAGCACACTGCCAGTTGTCTCCTCATCGGCTACCCGAAAAAGATGCCAGGTAAAAATATGTAATAAAGACAGAACAAGTACGGTATGTACCAGATGCATGAAGCCGGACTGCTGTTCACGTCTCAGTGAAGTCAAGACGTGTGGAAAATGCGAGGACGATGCCGCATAAAAAGGACCACGTACTTATTGTGTCAGCGCTATCAAATAGACCAAGTAAACGACGCCTACATTTATTTTTTTCTGTGAATTTATTACCAAATGGAGCATCGTTGTCTAGAAAGCAGTCCCTAATCACTGATGAAGTTATTTTTGAGTAAGTTGAAATCCAAGTCAAACCAACGTTAGTGCAAGGAGCAAACAGTGATATGGAGCTGCTAGAGACAAGTGCAGAATGCTCCTGCTATAGCACGCTAAATTCGTGGCAGCTTAAGTGTATCAATCGAAACTTGGACAGTTGTCAACGTTTCATGATCTTAACTGTAGAAAGTAGCAGTGAACGGTACCTGCGACAAGCTTGTTCACTTTCTTCAGTGGTCGCTTTCTCAAGATTGAAACAAGCAACGTGAAGTTTGAAAGGTCACCTAAAATTGCCAATACCAACAGAACGGGTCTCTGTTTGTCCATCGTGGAATAACGGTGGTACACTGCAGCCGCTATGAAAGACAAGGAAGCAACTTTCCGCCTGATGACACCAGCGGCTTTCAGATGAACGCAATTATCTACCCGACATTGGTAACATTGGTATAAGAAAAATGGGATCTAGTCTCGTCACGTGCGCGTAAGCGAACTTCCGCTGTCACGCACTTACGCATCGCTAACAAGCAAGAGGCTGAGACGACGACGAATGATAATCCGGCGGTGCATTGCGTAATGTGGGGTGCTCTTGATGCGAGCTGCCGAGCGTAAATTTCTGTATCATCGTTAACATAGCGATCGTTGTTAGGATTCGTAGACGTAAATGATGCGCGATACAGTTTCAGTTCGTTCACGCAGAGCGAGCACGTATGCATAGGTTAAAGCAGCTTATTGGACTTATGCAGAAGACGTTGTAAGGAAAAGGCAAACTACAGCTGCGAGGTTCATTTGGATGGAAATTGCACAAGAATCTCGTGCATGATCTTGTCGAACGTACCTTCACTGGCACACAGTCTTCGGCTCTGCACGAACTCATACAAGTAGGACTTTAACATGGTCCCGTTCATTCCGCGTCAAGTTAATAATGTTTCACTTGCGCCCACAGCGATTTTGCTGTCTATGTTTGGACACCGGTCTTCGCGTCGACAAACTTAACCAAACGGTTTACAGTCGAGTAACTGTATCCTTCGACACGCAGCCACCGATACGCTCACCATTCATCCGTTATGATGATAGTTCTGTGGCGGACGTATTCCTTTGTGAGTGATATCACCGTCGCACTGCTACAATTTTCAGCAGGTGCCATGAACACTTATCAATTCTGGGACGTGCGCCTCCAAACTTCCATTGTTGTGGACGCAAACGGCCATAGTGATCCTCTCGCAATAAATCGCTTGGTCAAGCTCCACTGTTTCTACCAAACCTCCTATGACAGTGTCTCCCAACCCTTTCAAGACCAGGGCCCCCTTTCGCAAGTCGAACCTTTCTGGGGCCTCCACATCTCTTCTCCTTCGTCCCACTCCTTGCGTCTTAAGTTCTTATTGCAGTGATTCTGCCGTGAAGTTACCGAGACAGGTTTTTCAGCAATGGCCAAAATGGCATGCAGAATAAAGAAGTGAAATTGTATCGTCGATCATTACCAAAGCAAAAGCCAAAGCGAGAAGCCGAGCCCCTTTCATAGTTTCTTAAACGTCAGTAGCGCTTCTGCATGCAAGCGGTTGAAGTAGTTCAAACGGAACTGCGGTTACCTCCAACCTCTTTTCCTGTTGAATTTATGAAGAAGGGTGGGAAAACCTTGAGCACACGAGATTAATCGTAACTTATTCTTTTCTATACAAAAAATGGAATTGCTACCAAGGAGGAAGGTGGTTTTGCATGACGAGTGTTCCCTATTCAAATTAGCAGCAATGACAAGCTTTAATTGGCAGTATAAACTTAGAAATGTAGTCCTCAGATCTGTAGGCATTAAGCTGGCTCCTTAGCGGTCTGAACGGTGTCCTGACATACTAAAGATCACGTTGAACTTTTTCATTCTCTCTTTCTGGCATTTTAGTCAGGATGAGGTGATAGGTAAATCAGGCTGAAATTTGGTTCTTCAAGTTCCATAATATTGTATCTAAATTCGATATTCCTTGTGAACAATAATTAGTTTACTGTATCTGGCTAGTCAGTGCGGCCGCTGCGGCTGATTCAATAGCATTAATTTTTCCACGTCAGGCTCAATATTCATGAGCAGCAATCTTAGATCACCGCGTTTCGCTACCCGTAGGCGACTTCTTTTCTTTCACAAAAGGTCCGTTATAGTGCAGCTAAATCCACGTTCGACCAAGTAAGATGAAAGAGGAGGAATGAAGAACTTCTTAATGATGTTCCGTAGTCTGGGATAAAGGTTCTTGATTTGTTGCTGCAGCCGGAAGCGAGTATATCGTCCTGAAGGCTGGGCTTCAACTCTTCATTCGCTTGCTGCTGAGTTAGTTCCTCTTGCAAAAGCATTTCTGTCCCATCAACGCTTGAAAACGGGTCTGAAATCCACACCCGTGTTCTCATGGACAATACGTCTTCCTTCCTTTCACACATGTCTTTGTAGGTCATGTTCAAATGGCTATAGCATACGCACGCATCGTCATCATGTACTTTGCCCTCCTCTCTAAGGTTAGGGGAACTGGCGGAACTCTTCGCATCGCAAGTTCTGTTCGAAGCAGCATAGCGACGAGTGTCGATATAACTGTCTTAACCTTGACTTGATTTAATTCATCTCCTTGTAGCTGGAAGTTCATTTCATTTAACTTAAAACAAAGATCTGACGTATAAGCTATGTCGCATTTGGACTTCTTCAAGTCGCTTTGCAGCGCACCATGCTCCTTCTTGAGAAATTTTAGAAATGTGTCAAAAAGGTATAAAAGCGGTTTAAGCATGCGCCCCTCGAAAGCCACCGCACTTCTGCGTGAGGCAGCAAGCGGTTAAATTCGCGATCATTTTCTCCACACAGTTGGTCGAATAGCTTATCTTTCAAGTTGTTCTTAATTTTATTAACCGCTGTGATGACGTACAGAAGGGAGCGATGTAGTCGATCACTGAGCCGCTTCGGGAGTAAATGTTGGCGATGAATGACGCAATACACCGCCAGCACATCCGACACTGTTCTTTTCTGATGAAAAATGAATCCACGGTGGCATCCTACCGTTGAAAGAGGTTCATTCGTTCCAACTGCTACTATATTTGTGAGCGGCATTACTTTTCCTTTAAGGAACTTTTCTATAGAAAGGAATATTGATTCACCTTTGGTATATGCTACCAAATCTCTGGCAAACAGCAATTCCTAAACTAAGTTTTCTTCCTTGATAAACTGAACGTAAGCTAGCAGCAATGCCTCATTCTGCGGCGACATCGATTCGCCCAACTATAATGAAAATTCTACTGTTCTTAAAAAATTGCACAACCTGTTTTCTACATCAGCACCCATTTCATCAATACGTCGTTGGACCGTACTGTTACTCAAATGGATTTCCTTGATTATTTTAGTTGCCAGCATATGCATCACAGTACGGAGTGCCTCAGTCATAGCTAAAAGTTGCAGCTCTTAACCGATAGTAGGCGGCTTCCCAGATTTGGCAATCAGTACGAAAGGTTATAACAGGCGCGCAGCCCATCGTTGTTCTCCATTATCGCATTCTAAAAAATACCTGGTAGCTTCGGCTGCTTTTGCATCCTATCTCGAAAAGATTGAAGATAAGAAGGCTCTTCATCGACCGTGCCAGCGTGCATGCTTTTCAAGCGTTGTACTCATTTCGAAGTTTTCGCACATCAGGCAAAATGGCTGCTGCGGGTTCGAAGGCAGCTGTATGAAGGTATATTTCAAATATTCGGCGCTAAATTGTCTACACTTCCCCTTTCGCTTCTGTCATCTATGGGAAGCACATTTGCCACTAACAAATTCAGAAACAAAGGATAGCGCGCTGGCATTATGAAACAGGCCTGTTAAAATACATATTCGATTCAGTGAGCTAGTACACAGGAGATACCAGACTTTGGACAGGTTTGACTCCAGGATGGGTTTAGAAGCGATGCGCGTTTTCACTTCCAAGTGCGTATTTTGTTTTTTCCACGCTAGCGACGTAAGAATATTCTTGGGATGCATCGATGAGGCAGGGAGCTGCAACACGGTCAGGCACGCGTTTCCGTTGGTGAACAACAGATAGTGCGCAATGAACTGTGCTGCCCGTATTTATTCTATATTCCTGCTGCGTGATAACGGTTCAGCAGAATTCCACCTTAACTCAAAAAGTGCTTTCGCTTTGCTAAAATTTGGTAGTAAACGGCGCCTGCAGCTAAGGAACAAACGCGCGGCCAGTGGCTCGCCTGTTAGAAATTACTACGAATGAAAATGGTGGGCATAAACATTTAACATATTACAGTTTTATAGAGGCAACGACTGCTTCTCACACTTGTCCCATCTTCCTTCATATCTTTGGAGGCCCTCATGTGGTTACGTAAAGAAGCGGAAAAGTGTATGGATGCTCCAAGAGGATAAGTACATGCGACATGCTATTCTCGTCCTCGCTGATAACTGATACTGAATCTGTTAGTTACCGTTCGTTACTTAATCATAAATAGTTTGATATCAGCAGAAGAGTACCTTGTCATGCGCATTAATAGAACGGAAACCGGTTATATCGGTGAAAAACTTATGGTATCTGCTGCTGAAAGGACAGTGGCGAGAGGAGCGCAGGTAAGCTTGAGCCGCCAGTCAAAGTAGTTGCACGGCATAACTGTAGCAAGTCGTTAGTGGTAATTGCGTGATACAAGTGTAGGTTACAACCTTCGCAGTCGACTCTAATAACCACCTACTTCTTCCCCTCGTCCACTCTAATTATTGCTTCTTTCTGATGGTATAAGTATTTCCTTCTTTCTCTATTTATTTTTAGCCTTTCGTTCTATCCCCATTACTCCTTTCTTTATTCTCCAATCATGATTTATCTCTTTACAGTTATGCGTTATTTGATCAGGTTGTACCTTTTAATCAGTTATCCTCTTTGATCTTTCCCCATTAAGAAAACCCAAGCAGTTGTAGGTGCAAGCAGATGGAGGGGTCCCGGTTAGAGCTCGTTCGTCTGCCATACATTTATAGGGAACGCTGGCTCACATCCGTACATTTCTAAAAGAATAAAGGATGAAACAATTAACGGTTTGCTCAAGGTCAAATAATGAAGTGCCAGTAAACGCTCGATTAAATGAGCTCGTGGAGGAGAACAATAAATATACAGGACGAACAAGTGTTGTTCACGTTTTAGGCATTCAACCTCTTGAAATAATTTGCATAATCCTTCTAGGACGTTAATTAGCAGTGTTGCCGTTATTTCAAGGTAAAAGTGGCTATTCTAAGCAAGTACTGTGTCAGTACGCAGTATTTTGGCATGCGGTCAGGAAACAAGTGATGACACCAGAGCATGATTCATTATTCGTGTTGCGCTATTTCGCGTTCTACTGCAACAGTCTCTACGATGTATTATGGAACTGCTGAAACCTTACCGCCCCTTCTATCCTAGTTCTCCCACCCAACAGAGACCTGTTTGCCTCCCAGGGATTCCATAGGTCACCCTTACCTCCCGTTGCCTCCTTTTTCGTACAGGCCCCCTGTAGGGAAACACTGGTGTATATAATAGACCGTGCTCGAGAGAGCCCTTGAAGCAGTCTTTTCAGAGTAGTAACTTGTACCACAGCGGTCAGACATTTTTCATAGTTTTAAGGATTAAGCTTGTCAGCGTAATTTAGAAGGATTAACGAGAATCTGAGAGTGCAGCAGTTCTAAGTTGTAAAATGAACAGAACATTAATAAGGAGCGCTTAAGGATGACTTGATCAGCATCAGTGGCAGGCAACTGAACGAGACGTAAGAAGCGGTTTTTACTCCAAAACTTCGAGTGCTTTTCAACATGGTCACATCAGCTGAACGTAGTCTTTCTTCGGTGGAGACTTAAGAGGCAGCAGAGGTCAAAGACTCAGTCTCCGTTGCGTGCTGCCTTACGGTCAGAAAATACAGTAGGTGATCCATTATCCGGAACTGAGCGCTGACATGACGTCACTGGCGAGAATGTTGTATATGGAACTTTTGCGCAATCACCTGGAGCTGAAAGTAACACATTCGGTCCAAGCAAGTACCATCAAGCTGCCTTCAGATCAATGAAGAGTAAATAAAGCAGCACTTTTTTGAACTACATGCTGGCAGCAGTAGACAAAGGCATGGACAGGGAAGGATTTTGAAGAGTTTAGCATTAAGGAAGGACATAACGCTGTTGCAGTGAATGGAAGCACAACCGTGCAGGGCTGGCACGTTATGCTGTCCGCAACTACGGGACCTTATAGAAGGATATCGTATGTCACCTGATAATGAAATGATATCTGACCTCCTTACGTACGCAAAAAGTCTACCTTCAGAGCCTGTTAGTAAACTGGAAAAAGTAGACTTTGAAAAGGCTTTTATCATCCACAACGAGAGTCCGATTGCTTGTTCTTTGGACGACGGTGAAATAACTGAAACGGTACTCAATGAGGGTGATCGTGGGCGATGATGAGGACGACTTTGTTAACAGTGCAGAGTTTCCAAAGAGAATGTAGTGAAAATATGTGACAAGCTTATCGAAGCACTTGAGCAGCGTGCATTCGTTGCAGAGCAAGACAACATCGTGTCCATTTATAACATTGAGGCACCACTATTACGACAAAAAGACGTTGTTGATTATGCAGGTGATTTTAAAGCATTTCAACAGGCCATCGAACAAGCTGCTTCCCCATCCACAGAGCATGAGTTTAATAATTAGCAGAAGTTATTAGGTTCTTAAAAGCATTGCTTGGGGCTGCCGTCGTACTATGTGGGTAAATTGTGATTGAACCAGTAAATGAATTTTACATTTGAACTTGGTTACAAGGTATTTCTGTCTTTATATTTGCACATGTATGTATAGTCGCCTTAAAGGCAAGTGTATTAAAACGCAGTTACTTTGGTTCATCGCCTCAACAGTCGTAGCGTGAACCAGCAGTAACTTGTGGGACGCTCCACATATTCCAAAATTTAGAACACGTCTGCTCCTGAACATTCCAGATAATGGATGGCTTACCGCATCGCAAAAACCAATCTGTAGCCGGAAAAAAATTCTGAATGAACTAATCAACACAACTTCCCACTGGTCAGCAAAATTGAAGAAAGCAGTGTGTTACCTTATCGTTAATGTAATAGATTGCCAAAATCATTATACGGATCGATCATTTCTATTAATAACTCGTGAACCAAATTGTTCATCTTATCAGCATCACCGGGAGGCGCAGCTAATATCCTTAATGTGCTCGTTTCAAGGAGACGAACTTTCAAACAGTCGCGACTCGACTTGTTCGTTTCACCATTGACATCAGGGGTCTGGTACGGTGATGAATTGAAAAGTTCGTTCAATCAGACAACATCCTGGAGTGAGCCTTAGAGCACAGCTTCCGTTAAAGTATAATTAATAACTCCAGGTGCTACATATTAAGTACTGAACTATCAGCTGTCGTAAACAGGAGTGGTTGCAATGGGACGATAGAACTACTTGACTGTTAAATATCAGTTACCTGTAATGGCCTTTGAGCAGTCCAGTGCAGTCGCACCCGTACAGGTTTAAGACCGTTTATTTCGCATAAACGAAATCCCTATCCGATATGAAATAAATTATCTTAAACCTGTACGGGTGGTGCAACTGCATTGGAGTTCGGCTAGTTGAAAATAGTCACCTTCTGTTAGTAAAAATGAAAGGTCCTAATATCTGCACAGGGAAAAAAGCCGTTTATTGAAGTTTTTAAAATAAACGCTCAGGCACGACTCTTCCCCGTCATCAGTGCCAATATAGCTGTGGTTCTTCATTGCTGTATTGCCACTTGTGGCGGACAAGAACCGTCCGAGATAGTTCTGTATCTAAAAAACTTCAATACGCGCTTCCTGTGCAAGAATTAAAAATTCCAAGAAATCATTAAAGACAGCCGTATTTTCAAAAGTGAAAGAAAAACTATTACGCCTTGTTGCCCTTCCGAGTGCTCATTAATCGTTTTCTAGTATGCTAACTTATAAAGTAGGAAATCTTTTTCATGTCAGCTCTAGAGTATAGTAGTTGTTTGAGTCGCTTTCTTTCTTTCTTTTCACGATCAGACGCGCTTGTACGTATAAAGCGTTGTTGACGACAGAGCTGTTGGGTCAACCAGACCCATCACCAGCGTCACTGTAAACGCGCGCAGTCGGCCCGTCTGGAGACAGATGCTAGCGCCTGTGATGATGTCGAACCGCGGCGATTACTTAAACGAAAAAAGTAATCGCCACAGTTGGTCTGCACTGGCGCTTTTGCCTGTGAATGCTTGACTGCGTGCGCTCGCAGACGCTGATGATGGATGTGGACTAACCTGGAAGTTCTGCTGTTCACGTCGATAGAAAGGTCTGATATTAAAGACGTCGAAGACTTCGCTCAACGCTTTTATCCTTTTCATGAAGGCGCTAATTCCCCTTGATGCCGCCCAGTAAATCGACGACACGGCACTCAGGTTGATGGATGGTCGGGTAAACTGCAATAAAAAAGGGGTCTTCTTAGGCATTCAAAGACAGTGCCTCCTGTGACAGTGACCTCGTGGAACGAATAGAACACATAGCACTTATTTGTTGGTATGAAGTACATATTGCTGTACGGGCGAGACGATAAGAGGGCGATGACGAACAGCGAGGAACGAGGAGGGCGAAGTAAGACTGAGACAGAACGAGCCGAAGCCCTCTGGCTGGTTTTTCACTGTTTACATACGAAGGTAATACTGGAGCGCAGTATACAGAAGGGATCACTGACATCACCCCTTGAGCTTAACTTGGGGGATGATGAGCGATCTCGCGATGAGTTGAATTAATGAAGCGGCGCCCTATGATCCGCCAGGTATCGATGATTCGTGGCACGGGGCTCTCGCGCGGAAACCCAAAAGGATAATGTTCCCCAGGCTTCCGCGGTCATTTGCGGCTGAGACAAAAGCGAAAGTCAAGAGGGCAGCAGACCGTGTAAACGAAAAGGCGGAAACATAGCCTAATCCGCATCTTATGGCGGCGTCATGGGAACATTTTAAGGTCCAGACTGAATACCTGATCTTGAGCGCTATTTCCCTTACACTCCTGATTACGCCAAGGTGAAGTGATGATCCGATTTACGCATCTGAAGAATTCATACGGTGTGCTCTAGTAGAAATATTTCTTTGTTAATGTTAATTCCCTGAAAGTACCGCTAACAACTTCCTCCTCTGATTTCCTTGATTCATTGAATAAGTGAACAGGATTACATACTACGGTTTCAAACAATAACGAAATCTAACCACTGCATCTAATATCTTCATTAGCTATCCGACTTTATATTCTGAAATGTCAACTAGTTACAGCTCTTGCATTAATAGTTCTGTTATAACATTATTTTTATGGCTTCATCCTGTCTAATGCGAGAAGCCGACGGGACAAAGCTCTCTACTGCGAAAAATCGCATAGGCCTTCGAAACCGTTCTCGTCCCCTTGTCAGGGCATCATAAAAGGGCTGTAATTGCAAAATGCGGAAACAAACGTTGACCCCTACTTTGGCAGTAATTCTTATATGGATGAAAGAAACCTGTGATTTCAAGGCAAGAAAAGCGGATTCTGAGTCCACCAAAAATGTTAAGAACGGTTTTCTGACCGCTTAGCAAGCTGTACACTTTGGGGAGCAGTCACTGTGGCAGGCATAGTGCGAAACATGTAGGTTATTCAACGGCTTAGTTCTTTCGGGGAAAGGGTTATTAAAAGAGCACAGAACAGTAGAATACTTCTTTTGATTTCAAAAGTCCAGTAAGCCACTATTACTGAGTCGAATGATTTTAAAGTAGCTGCTGCCCATTTTGAATGCAGACTTCAATGAGATATTCAGTTATTATCTGAAATAAATTATTAATAAGTTCCTGCCGCCTACCGCGCAGTGCATCAAAGTTATTGATAATTAGATTAATGTCCTCTTTATAAGCGCCATGATAAAATTAGGAGACATTAGTAAAATTTCCTTAGACACGCTACTGCGAAGGATGAACTACAGAACGAGATAAAAACCGTGACGGAGCGTCTCATATGCAATTCTACATTTACGTGTTCTTAGCTGAGATATCATAAATAAAACATAGCGATGTTTCCTTAAATAATCTGAAGCTTGATGCTACAATAGTCGTTGCCCTGATTCTTACTGACCGATAACTGCATGCCTTACGATCCTACGAATATTCTACTTTCTCTGTTAACTCATTCTGTCAACGATGGGTGGATAAACAAATTGTTGTTCAGAAATCAACTGGTGTTCTCCTGCGCAGGGCAACAGCCCGGTTCTACCGTCAGGAGACTTTTCTGTTGCGTCACAGAAACTTTACTAGCATGCTCGTATAAGAGATAACTAAACACTGCCTTCTTTTGTTTGGAGGTTCCGTTTGTAAAGTATTACTGGAAACTCTAAAAGGCAAGAGAGCATTTTAACGACTACTTTTATTCACGGTTTGCAGCGTCCAACGACTTTGTTGGGGAACAGCCTTGAGCTGAAACTTTTGCTTTTGACAAGCACACTTTGCTCTTGACGAGCAGCAACCACGCGAATAGCTTAGCACAGAAAATCCTAACGGGAAAGGCGGAACTGAAAATGAGATAAAGGTAAAATATGATGCTGTCTAATGTATAGTTCACTTTATACGACAGAATTACTATGAGAAAAAATGGTATCGCATGTGACAACAACATGATGAGGACAACAAAGCTTGTATACTTCATGATTGCTTCTTGTCGACGAATTTGCTGCAGGCGTACAACCGGAAAGGTGGACTTTTTCGCAGCAGTTATAATAGCCGTTGCCATGTAGATAAGGGCACTTAGGAGACTGCACAGTGCAATAGTGCAGTAATTAATTCGTACATGAAGTGCATCCATTACCTCACCTTGGTAGCACCTGTTTTTTACCAGTACGTTTCCGCGAAAGTAAACTAACAGGAAAGTTAACAGCGCGTTCACTGAGCTGATCGTTACCGTTGCTGCGATTAGAACGCTTGCAGTTCTTTCCGTAATTTTACACGCTGGTTTCGAAACGGTGAGTGTGAGACAGTAATCCAATGACATTATCAAACTGCATAGTGTCATGACTGGTTCTCCCACTGAGTATAGGAGAATACTAGGAACATTGATTAAGCACTGCATTGCTGTCATTAAACCATATTGAGATTCACGGAAGGAACGATGTATTAGAATCACCGCAGCGCCCACGTCACAGATCAATGTTCCACCTGAAAAGGCTGAAAATGGCTTCATTAAGCACTGACTGAAATAGAAAGGAGTAGAGCTTCACAGATAAAAGTAGTTATGCGGATAATACATCTGAGCATAGGAATCTGTGCAAACACAGCTCAGTATTTAAGGCTAAAGAGAAAAAGCACGCTTACTATTTCAGTTTATGGATGGGTGCCGGTTCAATTACACGTTACTGTAGGAACAGATATAAGGAGGACATCTGTTTTGGCGAATGTCACTTAGTGAAACAAATAAAACAAAGCTTACTGAAACTACTCCTTTTGCCATTGGGATTAAAAAGTGGCTGCTGCTGTGCCGCTACGATATTCAACACTGTTAATCACGATTCCTAATGTCTAAGGAGTCCATAACATCATAAAGGCTCTGTCACTCCCGAGCGAGGATACTGTCATCTCGAACTTGCCACGAGAAAATGAAAATCTCAAATGTGAGCGTTATCGCAGTGGATTCAAAATTCCTATTCGACAGTTTTAAGTGCCTGACGACGAAGGAATGTCTGATGAGATAAGCGCAAATTTTGACTGAACGAAAATTTATTTATTGAAATGCGGGTTAACACAGTTTCGCCAGTTTTAAACGGCGACATGGGCAGCAAGGGGAGAGTGGATTTTTATCACCAGCTAAGCAGTCGGTTAGTTCTGAGCAAAAGCCACGGCAGCCTAAGGTGAGTTGATCAGAATTAGGTGGAAACTTGAATCTATGTGCGCTTGGAAATCGGCGCGCTTTCCTAACAAGCATGATGGAAAAAATTCAATAGAATTTTAGAGACGTAAACTGCAGAGCAGAAGCAGAATAAGTAATGCATTCTATGGAAGATGGCTGTCTTGAGGAATTAATATTTAATGATCTAACTGAAAGATGAACATCTCCAGTCACTGACTGTCGACGCTTCGGTATCAAAAGCAGCGACGGATGTTGGATGTTGCATAGTAGCTTGACTTAAATCTTCTCTTCTTCCCTAACGACTCTCAGATGTTGTACTAAAACAGGGTTGATTCAGGAGCTTTTAAGGTTCCTCAATTCCCGTCTTCAGTGGTTAATTTCTCCGCTGAAGAGGAGACGTGAAATATCGTGGCACTTCCAAAGTCAGTACTTGCTTTAAGTGGTTGAACAACGTCCAAAAAGCGAGAACTTCCTTATATATCTTATCTCTGTAGCTAACATTAAATCAACAATGTACAGAAGAAATCGAAACGGACATTTGAACCAATACTGCCGCGAAGAATCATAACCCAAATAACAGAGCGAGAAAGTTAATTCATTTTGCCCATATTAGGCATTTAGATCACTTCATAGGTTATTATCGCCTGACAAGGTACTACAGTCTCAACTCAATGGCTATTAGAAAGTAGACATGATTTGGCAGAACGGGAATAGCTCTGCAGGCAGTAAATTTAAATTACCTGCGATGAATTTAGCTCGTTTTCTGAATGGTCTCGTAGTCAACGCTGAAATGAACAAGGCAGCATTCGAGACGATCCCAATGAACGCAAAAGCTAACATAAATGCTTCGGATGTACGGTCCCATTGTTCCAACGTAGCATTTGTTGCATTGTTGGTTACGATGCCTTGTGGCAGAGCCATCTTTTATTCACTGATGCATTATTAGTGTCACCAGGCAAGTTTTCGAAATCCATCAGACGCCCTAAAGCTCAATCTTCTCAGGCAACTAAAAAGACTAAAACGGTAGCACGGAACTGCAAATATTTACAAACCATCAATACTGGCATTTGTTACTTTTCCAAGTCACAAATCGCTTCCTATTGGATCAAATCTGGTCGAACTTCATCGTAGGGGGCTGTCAGTTAGATTTCCAATCTTCAAGTAGTAAAAGCGGATCGATAAAATCAATTAGATTGTTTTTGTATTCCGCTGTACAAGTGAAAGCATTTTTATTCGGTTGCTCAAGGCTGTCACGAATTAAACACTCTCTGCAACTTGCTTACATGGATTCTTTTCAAATGTGGATGCACGTCAAAAGAAATCTTCCCAGCAGTACTGTGCAGGACAGTTCTGTCTTTTGGTAAGACGGCATGAGATTTCCAAGAACTTGATGACATGCTTTGCGTCTATCTCTGAGAATTTCTTTCGATCGACAACTTTTCGAGTAGACTTAATGGTCACATATGGAAATGCTATTAATAACATTGGGGTGACGTTTAACTTTGATAAAACCAGCGCATCAAGAATTTTCCAGTATTGCGCAAGAGTTTCGCTTTTCGTTGGCTGCTGTGATTCAACCGAATGTTTGTACGACGCAAACGAACAGTTTCTTTTGTGGTTATCTCACCATTGTTCTTCCAGTCGCCGTATTAAAAGGAGTCAAAAGACAGTCGTTCTGAGCAGCAGGCTTTTAAAAAAGAGGAAGTCAGCAGCAGCAGAAGCCAAAAGGATTACGTACGACGTATAGTGACAGAATTGTTTCACTACGAATGCATCAAAAGGGGAACAGACGCTTCTGGAATAGAGATTTCAACGTTAATGATCAACTGATGTCAGAGGTCAAGGCGCCTCGTGGAATGTATGTTTTACATCTCAGATACCGCTCGACGAAAACAAACTCGTAGAAATCATTTTGTACATAACTCAGCTTCAGACCATGGTGGAAAAGTTCTAAAAGTGCGGAAAATGGTTACCGCGTCAGATGTGTGAGTTTGCCATGAGGAATGACGTCATTATTTGCTTTTCGTCGTCGCCTAGGTGGACTAAGGAAGAATAACCCATGGCCGCATAACGCCCAGTGCGTACCGATCATTGCAGCGGATGTAAGGCGGCTACGTCTTGCTGGATACAGCTGTTAAACGTTAGTGTTTCTTTACTTTTTCTCAATTATTCTTGCAAACTATGGGAAATTTCAAAGATGGGGTGAGCGCTCAGCTGCGCCTATGCTATAAGCGCTACTCACCCCATCGCTAATCCGGCAATGCGATTGTCCCAATCATGTCGGATTGTTGAGGTCGAACTGCAGGTGCTTTGGCGAAAGCCTGTAAAAACCTTCAGAACTGAAACTTAAGCACAATTACTACCGTAAAACTGTCTATCACTTCTGCTTGGAAAAAATAACCGCATGCACAGCAACTGATCCAAACAATACTTAAAATGTTGACCAATTTCATCTAGACTGAAAGAGGAGAGCTTTAGCGTATGTTTCTTAGTTGGCTGACTATTACGTAGTTTTTCAAAAACCTTTTACGCTAGCAGCGCCATCTACGACAATTACCGTTTAACATTTTCTGGCAGAAATTTCAGTTGCTGGCTAAAGCGAGTTAAAGTACGAAATGAAGGCCCAACTGTTCCCGCTAATTAGTATTCAGTACAGTCGCTGTATGCATGCATCGCATATGTTAGCAATTTAAACTTTTAGCAGAACTGAAACCTCAAACAAACGTTGAAGAAAAACTAAATGAAACCAGATGTTCTACGGACAGTGAAAAGTACGTGTAAGAAAGGCGAAAACATAGAAGCTTACCTGATTTCGCAATACAATTTGCATTAAACAATTTTGGACACTGTAAGCGTTGCAATGTAGATTTTATTTTTCATAAAGTAAAAAATCTCTGACATGCTCATTTAAAGCAAAATAGAAGAAAAAGTTTACTTCTTCTTCCGTTTTCCCATCCTTGACAGCAATGGAAGCTTGTAAACGGTCCTTAAAAGGTCAACAAGTAAATTTCCTTGTCGCTAGCTGGCTATTGTTATATATGATAATAATATTTATTAATACTTTGTGTGATCAGTTTGTTGAAAAGCATTTTTCCTTTAATTCAGAGCTTTCGGGATTGCTCTTTTCCTGCCGTCGGCGAACTGAACTTTCAATTCGCTGAAGACAGGATAAAAACAGTCCTGAAAAATCTGAAATAAAAGAAAAATAGTTTTTAGCAAACGGATCAATTCCTTAAATAAATCTACCGTTTAAATCATACGGAAATTATAGCCACCGTTGATAAAAAACTCAATTAGAACAGTCGGACAAGACTTACCGGGCCCTGCCGTCTGCCTGCACAGAATCGTTGTGCAACTATACTTCTTACTGTTATCCTATTCTCAGGATGGGGAGTTTAAAGAAAAACTAACTAATGAGAAGGTACTAAAGAAATCTAAAATAGATTAACTCAAAAAAGGGGGGGCATCTTACAACTCATTATCTGGGACAGAATTGTCCCTAAGTGCTCCGTGGGCACTTCCTATGTTCTGTCATTTACTTAAGACTTCGTAACGGGGCTTTTTTTATATTTACCGTTTAAATTCATTTCCTTAAATAAATCATACGTATCGTTACAAGCCAGCTACAGAGCCACTTGTACTCATGTGGAGTAAACAATTTCCGCACCGACCAAATAAGCGTATGGGAATTTGCTAGCAGAACAGAGCACATTGCTCCCATTCGCTCAGTATGAAACAAGAGGAACTGCTAAAGGCGTGCACAAACCGTTCCTCATTTGCAGATAACTTCCTATACGCTTCGCTACTTGGGCACCTGTTCCTCAAATACAGAGATTGCTTGCTGGCAATGAGTAAAAGGTTCGTTTCAAAGAAAATAAGAATTTGTCAGTTCATAACGTTGATACGGAAGTACCATCCGGAAGTTAAATGTTTAATTGGCGAAGCTTTCGGGAGTCACCGGTTCCCGTCTTCAGCGCACAAGGAATGCGTACTCTTTTGCAAATACATTAATAACGGCCTCTTACAAAAACTGCAGCCCTTTCAGGAAACTAATGTGGAAAGATTAATGATAACCTTGCTTGTTAGGCCGTGTAATTTTAAAATCGTTGCTCAAATCGTTGGTCAAAAGAAAATCAACGGAAACAAAGTCAGTCCATTAGTGGAACGACGAAATGGACAAAATAATTGCGTAAGTCTAAGCGCTAAGCACAACCAAATGGCTTTGGAGGTAGAATTCAATGCGAGCATTCCTTATGCGCTGAATACGGGAACCGGTGATTCCCGAAAGCTTCGCCAATTAAACATTTAACGGGTAATACTTCCGTATCAACATTTATGATTTTCCACATACCCGTTAGAACGGTGGCGGTCAAAATCCCGA
>KN538400.1:199590-235035 GCA_000797535.1 Trichuris suis | reverse complement strand
TTCGGGATTTCGTCAATTCGGGATTCCGTACCTTCGGGATGTCATCCTTCGAGATTTCGACATACACCCCTGCCTAATGGATCGCAGAGAATTACTGGCGCTTACTGAGCACGTGATCAACTGACGTTTCATTGATGCAAGGTTCCGCTGTTTTAAAATGAAATATTCAACAGCATCGGAACTTTCCTTCTAAACTAATAATAGGCGGGCTTGGTTATACTTTTAACAATAGCGTCAATCTCAACGTCACGACGTGGACCACAAACATTCAAACGCTCTGTCGTCCACGCATTTGCGGCATTACGAACAACGGAATTTAGGCAATCACTTACTGTTTGTTAGACGATAAAGCGAAAACGAACAGCTCCTTTCTGGTGGAGAGCGCGCAGGAAGCTTTGCAATAAGCCACCGTTGCTTCTATTAGAGTTTGCGCCACGGAAGCCTAAAGCATTCTTTTAAGTCAAAACTTTATCAATAATTAATTATTACAGGTTGCTCCGCTTCCTTTTCCATCATACGACCCAACCATACTGGGTTCATATCGACAATCACAAATTGTAGCAAGTCGTCTTCTGTTTCAGACATCCAATTTAGCCTGAACGTAACAATTACGCAATCAAAGCGCCTCGCCCGTTTGTACACATTTCAGCACATGGCGAACCTATGCAATGGCAAGAAAAGAACGCAAGCTGGCAGGAAATGTTTAATTCAACCATCGGGAGCACAACTGTAAAGCGCGAAAACAAGATGAAACATGTCAACAAAATTTAATTCGGAGTAACGAGTTTGCCAGAAGAAACGGAAGACGAAACGTCACGCAAAGGACGCGTCATCATCCAGTTCAACTTTATAATTAAAAAAAAAATAAAAAGGGAAAATCGCGTCGCGCAGTTTACAAACGAACTTCCTTAATGTCGCTTCTATCGTTAGTCAATCTGCTGAATAAGCAGGAGGAACGCCATTGCACGCATCCTGTTCCTGCTTGACGCCCACGTTAGGAACAGAAGTACTAATCGTTTGCGCCGTTGGGGCAACAAACGAACTTGAGGTCACTACTAATGATGGTCGCGGGCATTCTGCCCCGCTAAATGCGGGAAACAGCGATGACGCTAAGTCAGCGCTCTTCCCGCCCACTGACAAGCAATTTTGCATTGGCATCTGGTTCCCGCCATTGCTGCTAGTCAAAACGCTTTGCGTAGCCGAATTGCCGGAAGCCAACGCAGCAGCAGAAGAGCTGACAGGCACTTTACAAAAAACGGATAAAATGGATTGCAAAAGGCTACCACTACTACTACTACTGCAAGAATCGGAATTCAAAGTTGTTGCAGCATTTTCTTTCACATTGGTCGTCCTTTCACCGAAGCCTGGTTGACCAGCGTTCACTGAGGTATCCTCTACTTTGACATCGATACTCTCTGACTTCACAGCAGAGGGTATCCAACTCTGGCTTAGCGACGACTGAGGTTTCTCCTGTTCATCGGTTTTCTGAGAAAGAATACATTTACGCATAGCGTTCATAAGAGCCTACCGAAAGCAGAAGACTAACCGTTGGGGATTCCACACCGGCCGGCGCAAAGTCTTGGTAGCACAACGGATGATATGTCTAACAGCGCGAAACGGATCACCATTGATAGCATGAATCTACACAAGCTAAAAAGGTTAACTTACTTTCCCGTTGACGACGGTAGCGTTGCGAAGCTTCCATGCGTCTTCATCCTGGTCAAAGAATTGTTCAAACGTTTCTTCGCAAACCGCGCAGAACTGCAACAATATAAAGCATTTCTCGACTGCAAACACAACGCAGGCGTCAAAACAAACTTGTTCGCCCTCGGACGCCACCGCAACGGAATCTGTAGAAGCGACCGTACCGCAAAGCGGTTTGTCACTCGGTTTTTGAATCGCTTCAAAAACGGAACTTTTCACTGAAAAAAAGTAAACACCCCTCAATATGCGTTAAAATGACAAGATGGCCTCCCTGACCTTTGGTGGTTATGTCCTCGCCCAACTCTTCGTAGTTGACCACGTCCTGCAAGAGAGAAAGTTCAAATGTGATAGCTCTATTAGGCCAAAGGGCGCAGCGTTGAGCACATACTTCGAGAGCCAAAAACCAGGGGCGCGAAACGGCACCGCGCGCCGACTTTTCGCGACGATTCATTTTGAAATGCCAATCCAAATGCTTGGCATACTTGACATTGTCGTCGACCGGGAATCTCATACCGCAGGTGCTGCACTGGATCTTGTGCTGATGAAGCGAGTCGATCACGCTCTTATAACGACTTAATGGGTTTTAACAAAGTTAGACGTGCTGCAGGGAAAAAAGACAATGTTGAGAAACGTACATTTTAAGAAAGCTGACGTTGAACGTTTTCAAATCTGAAGTAGGTGCCTGTCTTCGCTCGGCCACCTCTTCGGGATTCCATCCTGCGGCAAACGACAAAGGCGGCGGTCCCTGGACAGGCGCCACCATTGCCTGCGGTACCAAAGGAGCTTGCGGCACCATGGGAGCTTGGGGCACCATGGGAGCTTGGGGCACCAAGGGAACCTGCTGACCAATAATTCCCGACTTCAGCAGCTTTTCCAAAAGTTCAGTGACGTTAGTCTGAGTTGACGGAGGCGCGGCAGCACGCTGACTCGCTACTGGTTGCTTAGGTGTGAGCAATGCGGCTCGCCTGCTACTCTCCGTCGCTAAAGCATTATCCTGTGCAACTCGCTTAGCCATATGGCTTGATGACATAAACCGGATCAGCTCGTAGGCTGGTTCTGGATCGATCTTTACTTCGGGAGGCGGACCGCAAAGTTGAATTTTGTGCTTTACTCCATTGATATTTACGAAAATTGGCGGTCCGCCGAAAGAAGCGCGCAAGGGAAAATTTCCGATGTACAATTCCCTCGACGGAGCACCAAATCGAATCGTATGCGACTGACCGTCAATAATTATTGGACGTGGGTCGGTGAACGACAAAGGGTGCGGAATACCATCAATTACAACGTCATGAGGAGTCCCAACAAAGTAGATGCGATGTGGGAGCCCATTTCTTTCGATAACGGCAACCTCATCGATAAATCGAACTTCGTATGCCAATCCGTCAACGTACAACCTGTTGTTTATAGGTACAGTAGAACTGCTCTCATCCGACACTATTTCCACTGTGGTCGCCTTTCTTGACAACAATGTTGCATCCATAAGCGAGGCAGAAGAAGAAGAAGAAGGAACTATGCCTGCACTGCTGCCCGCTGTTGTTGCATGACCAATGAGCGGTGGTTTAACTTCGTTAGGCAAGACGGAATAGTCTCCACCGGAACCAGTGGCATTTAAACCCGCATCACCGACAACATGACCTATATCGCGCATTAGGTCATTATATTCCCCAGAAGTGATCAACCCATCGGATAGCTGCTGCTCAGCACGTTGGAAAATAGATGCCCTATGCTCAAAGATGCTATCGGCAGACGAGGTTGGCAATACTGGAGCGTCAATTGAAATACGCATTGCCGCCGGCAATGAAGCACTCTCGCCACCAATCATCGCCATTGTCGTCGTTGTCACAGTCGTAGAAGTAGCAACTATTCCATCGTTTGCCAATTTTTCCAATCCGTCACTTTTCTTGGCATCTTCAGCTATTGGTTGTAGGCTGAAACGAAGAATGAAGCCATTACACTGTTGGAAATGATGAACTTTGAAACCATCAAATTCCTTCCGCCGATAGCTGCGCGAGAAAGCACACAAGCGCAATTGCGCACTGAATTGCAACGCTTTAACCGCGGACTGAGGAATTTCCAGTTTTTCCAAACACAGCCAAACGTGATAGCCGCCAATGCGGCTAAACCGCTGGCAAGAAAACGAAAAATGGCAACCGCAACGTCTATCTTAAACGCAAATGGCAACATGGTGCTTATCTTTTAATTGCACTGCATAGTGCTGCTGCCGCGCTAGCCAGCCTCTAATTAAACATTGGCTATAGCAACTTAGCATAAGTAAAAACAATTTTGTTGTCGCGCGGCTCAGCTTCCGTTGCAGACGGGCAAGCCGCAATCCCGAAAGTTACGGACAAAATTTACATAACGGCCTGAAATCGTCAAAAGAGTAAAAATGTTTCCGAAGGACACTACAAAAGCCATTATTCAACGCTATGATAACTACTAGTTTGATAACAATAACAGCTCATCCAAAAGCCAAAGACGAAAAAGGAAAAAGATTGAGGATTACAAATAAACTGCCGGTTTTCTTCCAGTTAGGATGTCGTATCCATACTATCAACTAAGTGCTTCCTTACCACGCAATTGTTTACATTTCCTTCTCGCTTTCTATTTAGCACTCGGCAACTTTCTGGACGCCCTGCCAAGTTGAGGCTTTCAGGAATGCACCTACTGCGCAACTGACTGTACATGGCAACAAACGCACTTTTACGTTTACAAGGTTGCATAAATACTGCCTGCGTCAATATCAGAAGAACGTAAGTGCATTCATATTTTACATACCGACACGGCGTTAACAAAGGAACTAAACAGTGCAGGATTAGGTAACAAAGAACTGCTACGCTGCAATGAAAGTACGAAAACGTTGACGGAATGTAGAATACAGTTCCCAAGCTTCCTTTTACGGATCCCCTTTTTTGTTTGTCTTAGGATGAAATTCAGACGAGCTGCTTAACACTGAGCCGCTTACAGCGGGTCGAGTCTTACTTAGGGCGATTGCGTTTGGCCTATTTTGGATAATATTAAAGGGCGCTATTACTTTGCATCAGTCAAAATTTACTACATGCGCCAAAGACGATGACGACTCGACTACTTGCACATTTTCGAAATGCAACTAAATCAAAAATTACATCTTCGGCAAAGTGGTTTCGAGTTATTTTCAAAAGCCAGTACGTGTTTGTGAATTAAATTATCAAGCCAATTGACCCAAGCAGTTCCGAAAGATGTTAAAATAAAGTTTAACCATCACATCATGTTTACTGCCATACAGGAAAACTAACCTTCGACTAGTGCTGACAAATGACCTTTTGGTTTTCAATCTGGGGTCGTGTAATTCTGGCAAGACAACGTCCATCTTCTGATCCGCAGGAAGTTCTTCACGAAATGATGGGAAGGCGGGAGGAACTTGGTTTTCCCGCATATTCTCTGGATATACATCAAATCGAGATCGTCGTTGGCAGTGAACATCTTGCTAAAACATTTGTAATGAGAGACAGTGACGATCACTCCCAGTAGATGAAACCTTTTCAAACTGGTCGTATTCTGCTCCACCGATCCTATCATCTACATACTGTTCATCGGAATAACGCCGATGTCGCTTGTGCGATGGGGAGCCGTAGTTCCTGTGAGGTGATCTATCGCGACTTGGCCGTGGAGGCGAAGTCTTGAAACGAGGTAGATCGGACTCTTAAATGAGTATTTTCAATAAAAGATACATTTAGCAAGTCATCTCACCTCTGCTACGGCGGCTGCCGCGATAACTACTACGTCGGTCAGAACGAGATGAACGATAATCACGATCACCTCGTCTCAAAGACGGCTCTCTATCCGTTTTCCAATGGTCACGATCTCCGAGTTCGTCAATGCTATAGTCGCCTGCGGAAACAGCATTTGCGTTAGCTACTTTAGACTGATTTGCATTTCCAGATCCCCAAGACATGCTTTCCGTTGGACCATCTAAAGTGCCTTCAAGCATTCGCATGTTTGCGCTTTCAATCTGCCTTTTTCGGATTCGCGGATCAGTGGCCACCCCTACGGAAGGCGCAGGGCTAGGACGCTGTCCAATCTTGTCACTGGTCACGGAACCAGCACGACGCTGTGTCAAAAAAGAAAACTTACTATGACTACTATTATGCACAGATAATAATACCATATCCTTTTCCCCACCGGGTACGTCACCCTGTTTTCCAAGCATACTGCGACGCTCCATCTCCAACTCTTTTTGCAAGCGAAGAAGTTCGTTATGACGCATTTGTTCCGCCGTTAGATTAGGCATTACTGGCTGCGCTGCGCCCTTATCCGAGATAGCTTCAGGGATAGGCTTCTGTACAAATAACGGAACGTATTACAAAGCGAACAGGAAATACGAGGGCACCATTAATGCCTTGAAAAGGCAGACGCGAATTAACGAAACAGAAAAGCAAAGTTAGTTTTGCTGCAGTCAAAGCTTTACGCCAACGGGAACTAGTATATTCGTTTACCTGTTCCATAAACCTTGGATTGAAATGCACGTTTTTCAGAACGGCATTGGTGTTTTGAGCGGTCCTCAGTTGACTGGGCTCTTGTAGCGGCCAAGCGGGGTCAATTTCATGCACTTTAATGTCTATTCTGTACAGCCTAGACGCCGGGAAAATATCAAGCCAAGTCTGGCGAAGTTTGAACAGCGACTGACGTGTTTTTTCGTCGACCTACGAACGAAAACACCAATAGACATTCCATCCAGGTTAACCATCTCTTACCTTATCGAATACGTGAACAAAAGTATTGATTAAATTCTTGGCAAATAAATCTTTGTACGGACTTTCGGGGCAATTTTTCACAATTGAATCAATTAAGTATAAGACGGGTAGCTTTTGGGAAGGTGGCACCTAAAATATCAGATTAATTGGCGGCTACCAGAGAAACATTTTGTGATGCTTGAATCGGCCTTCGGAGTTCATCAAGCTTGAAAGCGCACAGCCCGCAAAGGTGCTGCAGAGAGCAAGACAGAATGTCTCTTTAATGGAGAAACAATACGACAAATGGCAATGTAACAACGAAAGAATGTAAAAATAACCTCATGCACATGTGCTTCGATAACTTCAACAATCTGCGGGGCAAACTGCTGACTTTCTTCTGCAAGCATGGTGAGCATGTTGATATGCGGCTTGCTGTTGAACTGCAAATCTAACAACGACGAGCGATAGTCGGCGATCACGTCTTCTTCGGTCAGCGCCATTCAACGAAACAAACAACAACCAACAAATAGAACCCGACGATGTGGTGATACCACAAGTATACTGTAAGCACTTTATGACAGAAAAACAGAACCTGCGTTCCCTACCGACGTTAGCAATTTAAAGTAATATTCGGTCATTCAGGCACAGTGGAAACTGGTTTAGGTTTCGGTATAAGAGGGCGCTGCTGATTTAAAACGAATATTTTTGCTTTCTTTGCCGAGCAGAATGGTTGGTCAAACAATTTAATCCGCAATATATGAGTTTCGTGAGTTAACCGGATACCTTGCTATGTACAATGCTAGTAAATAATTAATAGCTTCCCTTGCAAACAATTTTAAGGTCGCTCATGACCTTGCCCTCAAAATTTTTCGCAAGCATATCCAACTATTAAACCTTTTCCCGCGCCCATATCTCTTCCCACCGGGTGCGCAGGTTTCCATTCTATAGCTTAGTTAAGATGTTTCATGATCCGCTTCGCTTACGGCGGTTCAAGTCACATCCCCAAGGCTTCGAAGAAATGCATTTTACTTTTTCGTTTTCAGACGAATTTCGCGTAAAATAAGCTTCGGGCTTTGTCTATAATTATTACTAATGCCGGGACGAGTTAGAAAGAAGTGAATATTGAAACGAAACGAAAGACCAAACTTGAGAATAAATGTAAAGGAAAGCAAACAACAATTACGGTAGTAGATACTTGCATATCACTTAAGGCTTGGCACCAGCTGTTCAACGCAGTTAGAGTGTCGGGGTTGGCTTTCCTTGTCATGGTTCTGTTCTTTTCTTCACTATGGAAAATCGAAAAATATTTTCCGCAACACCGTATTGCCTACGAAGGTTATGAACTGTTTTCAATAAGCTTGTTCAACGATTTTTACGTTCAGCTAACGCGCGTTCCGTTCTGAGTTCTGTAGTGTCTTCTAAACGTGCGAGTCATTGCAGTGCTGTTTATACTGCCTACCCGACTGAACGCAGTGATTGAAAAAGTGGCGCAGCAATCGGAGTCTAAAGCCTTTTCAGGCAAAGATTCCTGGCAGCCAATGAGTCGTCTGAAATGCTATATATTTCGCTCTGTTAGCGCATTACCCGCGATTAAGCATTAAGAAAGGAAAAAAGTATGAAACACTAAAAAAACAAACAAGCAAATATCACCTACGCTTGCCAAAATAGGATAATGCTAATGAAGTAGAAGAAGCAATGACTACCAGAGTTTATTCATCTAAAAAATTTTATTAATTGCGCACCTCAATTTGAGCGTATTTCCGTACTGTAGTGATTTTCATGGAGATACCGTTTGTTGTACAGTAGCCAAGTTTGAAAAACTAGTTTATTATACGTGACTGGGCAGTTCACCGGCTGCAAGCGCGCAGTGCCATGGAGGATTTGGGTAGGTAAACTTAGATGTAGTTTTAGTTAGGTTCAAGGTATTATCCTTTTTTATATACCGCATCGTATAATGGCGCTTGTCAGCTTGTTTGAGCTATAATTCCGTTGACACTGGCAACGTTCGTTTTTATTTCCTATCCAGTGCTTAATGCTTCCGAGCAATACGTTCTTCGCTTCGACTTTCCAGTCATCAGTTCACGTGTTCGATGCTTTTTGCCTGTCCTTGACTTTCCTGCTTCGAAATACTGATGCTTTTGGGTTAGAATTGCAAGGGTTCACCAGCGGCAAGTACTGGTCGTTCGTATTGTCTGAACGTCCGGCTGAGTATAAGGAAAGCGAGTCTTAAGTTGTGGTTGCCACTTTTCAAAAGACAATTCTGTCGGAACTGGTTCTGTTGCTCAGCCTCTGAAAGTTTGTGACGTCGACAAATTGCTTGCTTCGAGATGGGGTGAACGGCTGCTTGCCGGCATTTCAAGTTTTTGCTTGCTTGGGGTAGCTATTCGCGTCCGCCGTTGCGTTATACGACAGTTGTTGCTTTTCATTAGAGCTTGATGCTTAGCCTACAGACTCATTTGCCTGCGGAGCGCTTCCATGTCAGTGTTTTCTTCGTTTGCGGTTATCTGACTCTTTTTCCCGAAGCATAGTCACTTTGTCGAGAATCACCAACGTGCTTTATCGTGTTATAACCTTAATTCCTCCAGGCGTGTTTCATACAAGCAAGGTTATCGTTAGTCTTCTGCGTTTTAGAGGCTTTGCTGACCGACTTGCAAAACACAACTTCCACTTTGAAGAGAGCAAACTTAGCGGAAAAATACAAAACAAAAGCAAAGCACGTGGTAAATGCAGTCTCCGAAGCAATGACGATATGTACATCGTAGCATCTTCAATTCAACAGGTCGTCAGCGATCAAGTTACTACGCAGATGCCGGAACAGGATGATTCGTTGAATGCCCAAGAGGCAGCCAGTCTAAATGACATGGAACGACTGCTGGACGACTACGCTTTCTATCGGGGTGAGCATGTGCACTGTGCAAGCATTCGTGTTTCGCTCCCTTTGCTCCCGTGCATTTCATCTCTTCCGAGTTCATTCTTCGTTATGAATGGCCAATCAATGTCTTTGACAACTCATTCATTTGTTAAAGTTGATTCTAATCTTCGGGCAGCTTGCGAAATACTTATTGTTTTTTAAAGTTCGGGACAAATGAACATGCGTTAGTTTGCTTTTTCGCTTCCTGCGTATTTGTGGAAGAATTGCATTTTTTACTTTTGCAGGGCGTCGCGTTCAAGGACGACCAACGGTTGAAAGTCTTTTGGGAGAATTGGATGTGAACAGCCCATCGTTCGAGTATGTGTGCAGGCAGTCTTGCTTCTCTTATCTGTTATACATTTTTAGCCGTCAGAAGAACGTTAGCGCAGCTACGAAGGATCTTGACAACTTAATGGCCTCACTCTCCGGTTTTACGGTGGGTTAATACTAGGTTCAGGCGCTTACCTTTAGCTATTAATGCATTAAGTATCCTACCTCTTTTAGCTAGTACGTCTAATTAACGCAGTTGTGTACTTTTATTTATTTTCTATTTTACTCTATCAATCAGTAGGCGAGCAGCTGCAAAATTTTAATTATTCATTCATATATGTTTTCTTTGCGATTTCTTGAATGCGCATCAGTCGTAGGGCGGTGAACGTGTTAGTATGACTGTTAGTTTATTCATTCATGAAGCATTTCAGTTCAAATGGTTAGTAACGACATCGCAAATTATGGGATCAAGTAAATGCTCGCGAAGGTGTTTACCGTGTAACTAATTATTTTTTCTGCGTCATAAGTTTCAAACTGGCCGCCTTGTCCTTTTCGGAGGCCATAGCCGTAGGCGCTGCCAGCGCCTTTGGTCCACCTTTGCCTTCGGTCATCAATTTCAGAGATGCTGCTCCGGCGGCAGTCTTTGATTGCATAGCAGATTCAGGTTTCGCTGGCGCTGCTGCTGGTTGTTCAGGTGCGGGAGACGCAGGGCTTGCTGGTTGCTCTGGTGCCGGGGAGGCCGGACTGGCTCCCCCCTCAGGAGCGGGAGGTGGAGCTGCTGCCTTAGCGCCCCCTCCGCACAGAAGTAGCAGCAATACCATACTTATAAGACTCACTATGCATGTTGACAAAGCAACAGCCCACGTAACCGTTGCTGTTAGAATCAGCGGACTGCTAAGCAATGGTAAAGGAGCCATTATATCTGTGCAGCGCTTCCAATCTTTTGATTCGACCGAAGATTTGTATTTCAATATCAAGCCTTGTAACAGCCAACCGCTGTACTGCACCGCTCTATAAGCTTTGAATGAACGTGGCACATTTGCGCAGGCCAATCGTAAAGGTTTTAAAGTGTCTTATTTATTAGCGAATTTAAAACGCGTTTTGCAGCTATGCGAATTCCGTTTAATAAAGCAATATAGAGAGCACATATGTATATATATTTTAAAAATGGATATATGTGTATATTTATATGCACTAGTCGCGATAACTCTATTACGATCTCTAGAAGCAGGTTGTGCTTATATATTCTCTTCTCGATGATGTACGTATCGGCATAAAAATAATATTTTCATTGTTTAAAATGATCGCTAAAAGCTACTGATGGAATGAACTACTTTTAGTCATTAATTAAATGGGCGGAGGGGACGTTGTACCGTACCACCGGAAGTAATTTGAACTTCATTGCTAATTCAGCAACTTCTCGCTTCGTAAAAAAAGGGCGACTCGATTTATGCTTTTGTTTTTTCAACTATTTCCTCGCAAGGTTCAATATATCATACCTTAGGTATCTCCTAAGCAGAATACGCCAGATGCCAATTTTTCGCCGTATAGTAGTAGTACGCAGGCAAAGTCTGCAGTGCGGATGGAGACGGATAGCGGCCAACTGTACACGGTAACGGACAATTTGCAAAGCGACTTATCCAAGCATGGCATTAGCAACATACCAAAGGGAGAATGCAGCGAATGCAAGAGCGCAATCATTGGACAGGCAAGATATTGAAACGATTAAATATCGTATGCGAAGAAGGGATTCGACCTTCAGGTTGTCATCGCCCTAGGCAAAATGTGGCATCCCGAGCATTTCCGTTGCGCCCATTGCGGCGAGGAGTTGGGTCACAGGAATTTCTACGAACGGTCCGGTTGCGCCTACTGCGAGAACGACTATCACAACTTGTTTTCGCCCCGTTGTGCCTACTGCAATGGTCCAATAAAAGACGTGAGACAGAAGACGACAGTCGAGTTAGCCCAACACGGAAATGACGTAATCTTCCTTTTAAGCGATGCATCACGGCATTGGAACGAACTTGGCATCCGGAGCACTTTTTCTGCGCGAAATGTGGCAAAGAATTTGGCGAGGAGGGTTTCCATGAGAAGGATGGACGACCATTTTGCCGGAAAGACTACTTCGCCTATTTCGCGCCCAGATGCAGCGGCTGTCAAAAGCCGATCACAAACAACTACATAACGGCTCTGAACTTGCAATGGCATCCTGAATGTTTTGTTTGCCAGGTGCGGTTGTCAATAGTAGAATAATGTGTATGCAACTTGCTCTTATTTAAGCTCGTGCATGACCCTTCTTTGTCGGCCTTGTCAGTGCCTCGTTTGTAGTAGAGTTGAGATTTCGCTTACGCTTGCAATAGCTGACTAGAACTTGATTGTTCTTGACAACCGGGACGCGTAATAGTTTAATAGGCAAAATGCCGATCGCGGAGGGGACGTTTTGTCTCAAAGAGGCGGAGCAAGCGGGAATCCATGTTTCTAAATTTGTCGCTGCACCATGTACTTCCGGGTGCACCCAGTTGTTGCTAACTTTTTTTTCAACTTTGCAGGATTGTAAGCAACCATTTGTTGGTGGTTCCTTTTTCGAACATTTTGGCCAACCTTACTGTGAAATTCATTACCACGAGAAACGTGGCTCGCTCTGTGCCGGCTGTCACAAGCCGATCAGCGGTCGGTGCGTGACGGCAATGGGCGAAAAGTTCCATCCAGAGCACTTCATATGCTCCTTCTGTTTGAAGCAGTTGACCAAGGGTACTTTCAAGGAGCATCAAAACAAGCCCTATTGCCATAAATGCTTCGGAAAATTGCTCAGCTGAAAACTTGCCATTCCATGTTTCTTCCATTGCCGCGTCATTTTCATATGTTAACGCATAAATGGCGTGATTTATATGTCTGCACGTTCTAGAAAGAGAAGAATCTTGTTTTATGCTACTTACGTCGATTGGTTGCATTCAATCGGCTGAACTTATGTGTAAATTGTTGTTGCGTTTTTCTTTGCTTTGTCGTACCATTAACAAGCCCGATGACGGCGGCATGCCGTTCCCTTCCTTTGTACGAGTAGACTGCGCCTGCATGATTTTAATCAATGCACACGCTGTCACCACTACCGTCTGGCTCTTCTTGTAGGCCTACGACACCGCTGTGGAAAAGTGGAGTAACACACTCTGATTCTTGTGGTTCTTTTTGCATAATGCATTGCAGATGGCCACAATGATGATGTCGCATGTCCCCTTGCAACCAACTTTGAAAACATCGCTCAGTCTTTACTTTTTTTTCAAATATCCATAGAATTTGTACAAGTCGATTCGTCAGTGGAAACTTGCAAACCTACTACACATCTCTGCTCAGTCACCATCGTCGTTTCCCTGTTATTTTCTGTGCAGTACTAGTCGTTATGTCACCACTTTCTCAGACACTGCCTATGGCGTGTCTGATGTCGTGAGAGGCGTGCTTTCATTGCGCCTAAATGAAAAGTTAAACATGTCAAAGTTTCTTGGCTGCTTTTATTCTTGCGAAAGTTTTTAATAGGGAGCCACCCGACGTCTACGCCGTCTTATGGCGAAATAAATCCCTTCATAACTGAAAAGCCCTAGCAATCTCCACCTCTTCTTTGATGAAACTGGAATTTGAAATTGTTACAACTTTATGAGTGTTATATAAGTATAACCATTGTTTGCTGACTGGATTTCTTGTAATGAGCGTTTTTATCTTTCCATGACTGATGTCCATTTGGTGACATGCGAAACATATGGTAATAACATAATGATATTCAGAGCTTCCTGGATTTTCAGTTCCCGCTGTCAGCTTAAGAGGTTGAGAGAGGGGGGAGAAGTTTGAGAAGGCGATTTACAGTGCTGACAGCTCAATATGCCTACAAATACATGAAAGTAAAGAAGCGGCATTTGCGTTCAATCCATGAAACGTTGCTCCCCTGTCAGTGTGCACTTTCTTTTCACGCCTGTCCATTCTTCTGGTGAGATATTTCTTCTTAGTTATAGCCAATCAATGCATTGCCAGGCAGGCATTCTTGTGCGAAAACAAAAATGGAAGTTCATGTACCCATTGTGAAGAATTGCATTTTCGATGGCATCTATTGATAATTACAATGAACAGTACGTATGTGGCCAGAAGGTAGTTATGGTTTTCCAAATAAGAGAACTCGAACAAAATTGAAGGCTCAGTGGCAAACGTTCTGCAGTTGGAATGTTGGCGTAAGGGTGATTACAGATCGGGCATGCGATTTTCCATTTGGCGAGTCACCTGTGAATCCCATTCGCTTTTTCCATAAATGGGTTGACCGCGTTTGTTCATAATAGGCACATTTGGAATCAGACAAGTTCTGCTGAATGACACATGAGTAGTAGTAACATTAGCGTAGCGATATTATTGTCGTCCAATGCTGACGACGAAAGGAGACCAGCTCTTATCGGTTATGCGCCGCACGATCTGAGAAATGCAGGTTTTCCTTTCTGTTAAGCATGCGACCGTCCTGTTCTGCCCTTACCTATGCCCAAGCCAAGGTATATGCATTATATTTAGGTTTAGGCCTAGGAAAGAGCAGAACAGGATGGCCGGCAAAGTTACAGTATGACTTTGGGTCGCGTAACCGCAAGACCTAACTCCTCAATTAGTAAAGACTCCCTAGTGCTTACTGCATATGTTCAGTGTTGTTTCCGTCTACCATAGCTTGCTCAGTTAGTAGCTAGTAGAGCTTGTCTTATGTAATTGTTACTAATAATATCAATATTAGACTTACTGGATATAACCGGCGGAAGAGAATCTGATTCGCAGGAGAACAAAAGAAACATCATCATTTCGTTTCGAGGGGTTCCTCTTTCTTCTGAGTGCATTTCCATTTAATCCACTCATTACTCCCACGTGTTGCAGAATTGCCTGTGGGTCAGCTCATCCATAGCCAACTAAAATATTTAAACCAAGTTCTTACACAAAATGTACTACGTGTCGTTAAAACGTATTTGACATTCCTTTGTCTACTCAAGGCTTCGTCGAGAAAAGCCAGCCTTTGCCATCTTCAGTTTTGCAAGCTTTCATAAGGGTAGAGAAAAAGAGAGTGATAAAATTCAATTCATCAGCTAAATTTGACCAGGTGGAAAACCGTTAATTTTTAAAAAATGAGTTGTCTAGAAAATGGCGATGTATATAAAGGGAATTGAAGTAAGAAGTATGGAGACGTGCCGTTCATGACAGTATCAGTGGTTGCAGTTGGACTTCGCTGAAAATAAAGCAATAGATCAAAGGACTAATATTTTCGAGCTCATACCACTTTTATGCATTGAAAGAACTTAGTAAGGCTGAAGTATGGTTGCTACGTTAACTATACTCAGCATTAGACGTAGGCATTTTCTTATTTTCAATAGTAGCCTTTCGCAAACTTGTTGTAACGTGCTTCAGAAGATACAAAGTACGAATAGTAATATTTTTCTTGAACGGACATGTGGCACTTTCTTAAAACTAGAACAATATCTGAAATCTATCACTATTTCAAACGCATAGCGAAAGATAGGTTATGCGCTGCAAAAGAACTTCTTGCATATACTCAATTTCAGAAAATGATTGTGCGCTGTGGCTTTGAGCCCTCAGTAATACTGATGGCTCGTTTGGCCAAGCGATAGTTTCTGTTGGTCATATCTAAACTCACTTTGTTATATACTACACCGGCGAGCGATGCTCCCTGCGACGGAAGCAAGCTCGAGCTGTGTGTAGGGCAAAGTGTTCGCCAGACTGCAAAATATGCAGATATTTGAATAGAAAAAGCGGGCTTGGGCTGGACTTTGCACTGAATGCAAGCAGGCAGTCCGCGATTAGCGATAATGACCGTTTCAGCAAAAAAGCGCTATGACAATTCTCCAGTGTGCCAAAGATACATTAAAGTAGCTTACCTAAACACGTGTTCTGTTCTGCGGTTTCTCAAAAGACATATCTTCTATCATACACGCCCATATGCTCTGTCAGGAATACCATCACTAACCAAAGTGAGTTCGGCAATAGAATGCCCAATCATTGCGGGACACGGAGGCTGTTAAGCTGTTCATACATGTTCAGACATGATTTATCCTGTCCGCCTGCTCATGAAAGCCGGTAGGTCATAGTTACAGTAATTCCATGAACAGTTAATCTGTCACTTAGAAAAAATATTACCAAGATTGATCAGAGTACTCCCTCGTCTCTGGAAAAATGACTTCCAGTTTACAAGATCTACTAAACTGCATTACACAAAAATATCTTTGCGCTGTTTGCGTAAGACGCGTACAAACTATTAAATCTGAGTCCTCATCCAAACGTATCACATTGCATTTTGGAATGCATGGACATTTATTCCAGGATCCAGAAAAATCTTCAATCCCGAACATTCGGGATAATGGATTGCATATTGTATTTTGCTGCTTTTAACCACGTATGGCTCCTGAGAAAGTGTTCTTGGTGGAAATGTTTTATTTATGAATAGCGTATACCAGCAATACAGTTTTTTAATCAAATGCAGAGATGTGGTTTCTTATAGTTGTGTCAGATTTCTTGCCGACCAAGGCATGCATCGATACTGCCCGCCATAACTGCCTGTAGTAGTTGTCAGTATGTACCATCCTCCTTCCGCTTCTCATGACGTTGAGGTGCAATGATGTATAGCTGAAGTAAAACCGTTAGAGCTGCTCATCTTTTAACTTTGGCTATTCTGTAAACAAGATAGTACACTATACACTTTGACCAAAAACAAGCGGCTTAAGGATTCCTGAGCTCTTCATTGATCGAGTATGTTCCAATAGGAGAAAACCATTTGTTTTGGTGTATTTATGAATAGCTAAGCCACCAATGGGTAATTTCACGTATAGTTCCCTGCAGAGCGCACTAGCAAAGCCGTGGTAATTAAGTTCTGTTTACGCAGCGTATGCTAGAAATATTAATA
Source organism: Trichuris suis (assembly GCA_000797535.1). Taxonomy (NCBI): domain Eukaryota; kingdom Metazoa; phylum Nematoda; class Enoplea; order Trichinellida; family Trichuridae; genus Trichuris; species Trichuris suis. The sequence goes on along the minus strand of KN538400.1, from coordinate 218,519 downwards.
TTAATAGTTGCCATTGCATAAGATCACAGGGCTGATGAAGATTTTAAGCTGTGGTATGCCAGTTTGCTTTTTGGTATGAAGAGACTTTATTACCGGCATAGTTTTAATGATATTGTATCAAGTGAAACTAAGAGAGGCGGAACTCTTCTTGGTTAACAAATAAACTATTCAGGAAGAAACATTATGCTTGGTGGGTTGGTGTTACGCATTGTTTGTAGGTAATGAATTTTTAATTCCATGATCATTATTTCATGTTCGCCAGTGTATTAAGAGCACGTGTTTACCTGCCACAGAGACGCCAGCTGACAAAGCGCTTACCTAACGCTGAAGTATTAAGCTATGGTGTTCGTATATATGATTTTGTTGACGCTGGTTGCCAAAATAATTACAAAATCTGTAGAGGGCGATCTGGAAAAAAGGAAAATAGGTCAGTAAGAATTGCACTCTTTCTCTTCCATGTATTCTCCTGTCATATTCACTACCGCTGCATTCTGAGCGCTTTGCATTTAAGAATATCCAATGTATGCAGGTGGACTTGAACTTATAAGAGGGTAAGGCTAGTAATAACAGCACATTTCATGCTGATTCCCGTAGGGCGTATGTTTTGTTCAGCTGCGCCAGTTCAAGTCCAATGGCTCCTGCAGTTAGCTCACTAAAGCCAAACCGATCAGACATATCGTTCCAAATTTCCTGACTGACGTCACCGGGCAACATTTTTTTGCACAGTTGCTCTGAAGCAGAAAATGTTAGGGGCTTAGTATGAAACATCAAATAAAAGTTAAAAGAGGTTACTCAAGGATGAACTTAATTATTTAAGGAGTGAAGGAAGCAGTGGATTATATTCTTGCCGTAAAATATACTCAAATATACTACGAACTTGAAATTTGTCGAAATTTGTGCATATACATATTTGTAGACCATACTGAGCTGCGCTCACAGTCTATAGAATTGCATACAGAACTCTTCCTTCACTGAGATAGCAATACGAATGCCTTGTCTTCTTCTTCAGTCTATTCACTGCCAGAGTGAAAGGGGATGAGAACCTTTGTGATGATCCGCTTCCATTTAATGAGTCGTAAATAATCATCAGGCCGTTTAATTACTATGATATTAACAAACTTGTATGTGCGTGTGCGTATGCACCGTCATCACCACCATCATTATCACCGCTTAAGTATTCCTCATATCGTATTCAGGACTTGTACGGAAGCGAATAGAATATTCGTACATACGCATAATAAGCTCAGTGATATTGAATGGTAAATGAGTATAAACAGATAGCATTTAGGAAGTCAGAATCTACACGCGGAATTCCTGCAACGCGGCTAACCTGTCCATGGAACCCCGTGCTATCTAAGGGACTCCTGTAATGGATTCTCTCTCATGATTATCGTTTGTAGTGGCAGCGATAAAAATCGGCAATGCCTTAAAAAGAAAAGGGAACCCACTAATTCCTGAAGACGTTTGCCTTAACATTTTGTACGCTTGGTATGTTGCGTTATTGCTAATAGCTCATATCCAGCCAAACTTAGCCATACAGCTACAGAAACGAGACATAATAAATAAATAAATATGTATATATATTTATGTTACAGGCAATGTATGAAATTAGGCATTGTGTAGAATGCCTAGACAATCTATAGAATGCCCAAAATCTTTAGGCAATTATGAAACGCTTAATATTTCGCATATTTCCTAGGCTTTCTGTATAATACCTAACCACAAACCAGCAAAGTATTAAATCGAGTCTTTTCAGCTATACCTCTTCAGGCCTACACTAGCGACACCTACGGGAAAGAGTGGGTTGTTTTTTCGCTACTTTTGCGGCTATACTTCCCTTATATCTTGGCTTTGGGTTAGGCTACGGCGGAACAGGGTAGTCGACAAGGGTTCCCAGAAAAACTAGGTGCTTTGGTCGTGGAACCCTGCCGGCTATCCTGTTACACCCTAGTCTAAGCCTAAGCCAAAATATAAGGACAGGACGGCCGCAAAGTAGCGAGAAAACAGCACACTTTGACCTGCAGGTGTCGCCGCTGCAGATGTGCGGGGGCACAGGTGATAAGACCTTAAAAGTCTCCACTGCCAAGATGTGATTCACACTTTGGCTAAATATTATTTGCCATTCTGTATAATGCCTAGGCAGAGTATACAGCATATTAAAATAATACGGACATCTCATACCTTGCGTAAAAGCATCACGCATTCTATAGAATGTCAGCATTTCATACATTGCCTGTAACATATATATATATGTATATATATTCCTCATGAAAGTGTCAACATTTCATTCGTGACAATATGTCTGTTAACAGAAATCCACATTTGAAAATTCATCAGAAGATGAGGCAGCAGAATATTCAGAAGTTCTGTCAATGCTATACGAGCTTATCTTTTTTATGGAAAGATTATCTTCTCTAAAGAGTAGTAAAACCTCACTCACTTGTTAATTTTGAGCAATAGTTTATCCGTCCGAGAATTCGTTAGCACATTCAGCAACGTTCTACTTAGCAGTCAGTAAAACGCGACGTATTAATACCAAGAAACTATTAGCAGAACCCTCTGCCATAATTTGTCGATATTTGGTTGCACGTTCACTTCAAGCTCAGCAAAAGTAGACAAAAGCTTCCATGAGATATCTCTGGATAGCCTACGTGAATTTAAAAATTTAGTATAATATGATCACATGCCCTCAAAAGCTATGTTTTAATATTATTACTGACGTATGTATGCTACTTCATAGTTGCCATTGTTCCTATTATTTTACTTTGGATAAGACATTCTCACAAACAAAGTTAATGATTGCTTTGACGATCCCAGCCAATCCAGCTTCAAATAAAGAGACATTTAGAAGTTCTTTTACTTACTGATCAAACGAAAGAGCATCAGAAAGGCATCTTTATGCTAAAGACAACATTGAAGTATCATGGCTGGACAGAAGCGGTACAAGTTAAGAGTGTAACGGGTGCGGCTGGTGAAGCAGCCCTGCAAAATGGTGAGCCCTTTGCTCTCATGTTCCCGCTATAGGAAATGTTGGTGTTCAGTGATCGACACTAAAAGAAAAGCTCCCTATGCCGTCGTCAGCTTTGTTTCCAACCAAATAACTCAAAAATCACTGCACGCCCTTTCAAGGAAGTTAAATTTTTGGGCTGTTCAAATTGGTGAAGAATTCACGGCCACCACCAGCTGGAAAAGTGGTAATGCCGTATTTCTCACAGGTGAATGTACGGTTGCTTATAATAGGTCATTAGAAGTTCGCTCTTCTTTGGATTCATCAAAATAAACGCGTCACTCCTTAAACTAAGGTCAACTTTGATCGTTTCCTGTTTGCTTATTCCAGGATGCTGTTCATAAGCAGTAAAGGTGGCTGTAAATCAAATATGAATACAAGAGGACTGGTCTTCGTTAGGAAAAAACTAATTTACATAACTAAGAAGCCCTTTGACGACTTTCTGTCCCATATGAAAAAACGTAATTTCAGTACGTTTAGATAGATCAACTAAGTACGTTCCCATAACTACACCTTGGACAACAATGCTTGGTGTATTCACCTCAGTACTAACGGATAGAAATGTGGGCGATCTCACCATTGTCTATGACGAAGAATACGGTAACTATTTGTTCATTTCTTTTGCTATTTGCTTATTTTCAGAATCGTTAGCCAAGCAGTTGCCCATTGAAATTAGGAAAAACACACCAGTTCAACTTATTATGCTTGGTTCCCCCGCTGAAAGGCGCGCATTTGACGCGTTCTGTTCAAGAGGAACTTTTGCCAGCAAAATCGTGATAATGGCCGACTCCATAACTGCCGATCGATTCCTTGGAAAGATTGCGAATTGCTCCAATGTTCTCGACAAATATGTGTTTACAAAAGTAGCATTAGCGATAATATTTTGCTCCTGTCTCTAAGCCTATCAAAGCCTACTTTGCAGGACTGCTTGTCTTCTTCAGATCTCACCTCTTACGCAGACGTCTTGTGGATACGCCCACATTTTGTCAATATACCAGCATGCGTAGACGAAATTATAAGTTGGACAATGACTGCCGGGCTTCAGAATGGACTGTTCATAATAGGCAGGGAGGTCTGAACAATACAGCGCTAAAACCCTTGTTGCTACATTTTAACGTTTTAGTTAGAGATTGCATTTTACGACGATATTGCTCGACTGGTGGGTGGCCTAACGGACGATTCGGCAAGAAATGATTCAATTTCGGAGACGGTCTACGCATGCTTACTGAAAAAGCCGACTATGAACAAATTCTGCAATGAATCGAAAGTAGTATTCGCTTATTGGGGGGCATTAGCCAAAGCGTTTTCTTTGTTAGTGCGATGGGATGCGATTATTCGGCATCTACCATGAAACAGCGAACGGCATTTTCCAGCAGGATGTTTCGTTAAGACTGTATAGAATAATTTGCAATGAAAGGCAAAGGGAAACTTTTCTGGTAACGACGCCGTGATATATATATTGAAAATATGGCGTGAGTTTTTCAGGTGGCAAACTGGACAACGACATCCGGACTGAGGAAGTTCTACAAGGTTGGATTAACTAAAGACGTTGCCAATTTGCGTCACTATCGTGTTGTCACCTACATGGTTCGAGCAAGCTTTCCCACGCGATGCGGACATTCCGAAATGTTTCAATTTAGAGGGCACCTTTCGTATATCGAAGAGACTTCGAAAATGGAAGCTGGATTTATTATGGTTACTGTATTGACATACTTGACGCGTTGAGCAGGAGTCTTAACTTCACATATGAAATCTATGAAGTAGAAGATGGTGAGTATGGGAGAAAAAATTCCATCGGCCGAATGAACGGTCTAGCTGCGGAATTGTTCAGTGGAGTAAGTGTGTTCATCCTGAAGGCACTCCCAGTTTGCAATCCAGTATAAGAGAGCTCATTTGCGCAGGCTTAAGTACAAAGCAATTTTTAGTTGCTTGCTTCTTTTTGTACTTTGCCGCTTATACGAAACCCTGACATCGTGAAACAATATCTTAAAGAATTATTGCTACCTGCTTTTAGGACGCAAATATTGCATTAGCCTCCTTTGTACCTACGGCTGAACGTGAGGCCCTGGTTGACTTTTCCTGTCCATTCCACGAAGTAACAGGGTTGGCAGTTTTGCTTAAGGATCATGCCAGAGAAAGTGCCATCGCCTTGTTAACAATTGCAACTTGGCACGTTTGGCTTGCAGTGATAGCTGCGTTCCTAATCACTGGCCTACTCATCAGCGCGTTCGACTACTTGAGCCCTTTCAGCGATCGAAACAATCATGAAAGCTATGGGCACTCTAAAAATCCATTGCATACATTTACCATAGCTGAAAGCTTTTGGTTTTGTTTGACGAGCTGCTCTCTCCAAGGCAAGTATTAATATTCAAGTTGCTGCTTTGTTTGCTTTGTTTTCGGTTGTTGGATTTAGTCGGATGAAACGCATGTCTCAAAAAATCTCACATTTTTGTACTAGTCAAAACGTCTCGCCCTCTATGACGAAGTTCACTCTGTTCATTATTCCTTAGGTATTTAATCAGATTTCTGATGCAAGAACACTGCTTCGACCTACCTGTGCTAAAATAAATATTAATAACATAATTTATTAAGACTATCAAATCGTTTAGAAACTTCTTTCAAGATATACCCAGAATGACTCCTGCTGCTCAGCGAATGACCAAAATATCTTGACACTTTTAGGAACAGAACATTTTCCAATGAATTTGAGCGGGCGAGTAGTCGCAACTGCTTGGTGGTTGTTTTGCTTCCTGTTTCTGGCATTTTACAGTGCAAGCATTGCTGCTTTGCTCAGCTTCCGAAATGTGGCTAAACCGATTACGCAATTAGAACAACTGTTCCAACAAAATGGAATCAAATACAGCGTCGTCGAAGACAGCTCAGCGGGATACTACTTCTCGCGACTAGCAGAATTAGAAGATCTGATGGATCTGTAATCATTATAATACCGGATGACTGTTCTGACTAAATGAAAATCTTACAGGCAGTGGAGAACATCTATGATCAAATCTTCATTAGATCTTGAAAACAAAGTTATGTTAGGATACTGGGATTATCCTTTTCAAATTTCTTACCGCCAATTATGGAAACTTATGCGAGATGTTGGAATGCCAAAAACAATTAACGAAGCTGTCAGCAGAGTGCTCGCGTCTCCCTCGCCTACCCACGGCTTCGCATTTATCGGTTAGTATGGCATGGAACTTCTGACAGTCAAAATTGGTGAACTACTTTGCGTGCACTTAATCATGCATTTGTAGCAACGGAACCCACTGTCGAATTTCTGCAAATGTCCGACTGCAATCTCCGAATGGTGAAGTCTAATCTGTTTGCTCGGCACTACGCCATAGGAGTTCAGCAGGGCTCAGAGCTTGGTCCACTTATGTCAAAACAGTATGCTGCTACTTTCACCTCAAATATTAATAACCAACTTCTCATCTTGATAAGGATAGCACTAAACCAAAAAAGGGCAGACAGCAAAGAAAATCTTTACTACCAGTCTTTTACTAGTAAAGGGGCATTTGCCTACGTGGAGCTATCAATATTAATAAATTTAAACTTGCTTTTGCAAGTATTATATTAATATTACGTAGAAACGGCCATGCCAGCTGACTGTCACCAATGACTGAAGCTTTTGACCATGTAGCTGTAGACTGTAGCCGTTTCGCCTTGGCTAGCGGGTGGTTAGTTGTACATCGTCGGTTGGACAGCTTTGCGGCGTTGTCTCGACCATGAATGCCTTTCTCATTTCAGAGTCCCCCTTCACGACTAACCTATCTGTTGTGCTCAAAATAGTCAACCGGTGCTTTCGTTTCCCTCGGAAGCCGCCATCTGATGACGGAATCCGAGTGATCTGAGAACTCTGGTTGATTATTCAGCATGCATTAAACTGACTTCAGCCGTGAGTGTAACTATGAGTACTATTTGCTTTCTTATAAATCAAAAAGTCAAATGGAAGATCTGTCTTAAGTTATGCTGCAGAAATCATTAGAATTTGAATCAAATTCTTTGAATCAGTAATCTGCGCGCTTACAGCTAGAAATAGTTATTGATTCTTCTGGGAAGAACCTGACCATTTTAGATATGAGCAGAAATACTGCTTTCAGTCATTGTGCTATCAAATATAGATACGGGCTTGTTAAACCTTTATCAATACAATTCACCTGAAGAGAAGATGGATAACAGAAATCCACTTTTATTTTTGAATTAGGGCTTGTGAACACTGGAGCTGTCTCACTGATAACTTATTTCATTAGCAATACCCATATCATAGTAGGCAAGTGCGCGTTACAAAATGGCTGCGTATGAGAAGAATTAGATTGTCAGAATCCATCATTGTAGTTGTTAAGTAAATCTACTTTTAGGGTTCATGCTTACGTTTCTATGTATACACAAGCGCTTATCATTGAAATTGTAAAGGATGGTTGTTTGTTCCTCCCTTAGCCGTCATTGCTTACGCTTAATTGCATTGCAGAATTCTTCTTCTAAAGGCTGATGGAATTATGGGACACCTGAAGAAAAAATGGTGGAACGAGACTGCAAAGGCTTCTTGTGAATATCTGGAACCAAAGTCTGAGGAAGTTGACATGTATGAAATAAGTTCCTTGTTTTTTATCATTATTTTTGGAATACTACTGTCCATTTCGCATGTGCTATTACAACGCTGGATATGCAAGTCTAACAGAAAGAACAGAATTCGTGACCAGAGCGTTGCAGCTGCCAACCATTCCAAAAGATTCTCAATATGGTCTACGACCTTAGAGGATGATTACTTCAGTTAGAACGTTTGAAGTTGAGAAATAACCTGCATGGTCTGTGAAAACCTTTACCTGCAGATAATAAACACTTCGGTAGCTGATTCATTACGGTACAATATTAATTTCGCAATTTTGATCTGCGAAATGTAAATGGGTGCACTAAAACAGGGAACAGAAGCGACAATACGTCGTTGTTGATAGAAATTATTAAGCACTGTGAGGCCAGTGTTGATTACGCCGTCTGACCCGCAAGTCCTTTCCCTTTTCCCGCCATTGGAACATATTCTAAGTGTTATTTGAATGCTCCATTGTATCTTAAACGCAACTTCAGTTAGCTTTTCTTTCTTTTGATTATTGGTGCTATAGCCTGTCTCATTATTATGAGACAAAAACTTTAAGGGCTTCTCAAAATGGCACCCAACGTAACCTAGATTATTAAAAACAACAATCTTCTGGCTGAATAGTGTATTGAGATCTAAGCATCACCACTCTGCCTCCTAAATCGGAGAGAAGACAATACTTTAACTCACAGATTCTCCGAGCCTATAGTTAAGTTGCATTACTAAGTGTAGCAGTTACTTGATGCCGCTACTGCGACGAATCAAGCGCAAAATGCAGCTGCAGTTACAGAAGACGCATCACAATGCCTGTGTACTCTACAACTCAGAAAAGTTTGCAAAAAAGAAGAGCAGAGCCATTTTTCTCTAAAATAATTGAAAGGGAGTCTTCAGCTTAAATACAGTATTCCCATCAACCGCACCGGCGGGATTGAGGTACTAATAATAAATCTTGGACGAATCTCATAACCTGTAAGGAATTTTGCGTTTTGGAATAAGGAAACAGAGTACTAAAAAGCGCCTATCTTCATATGGATGATGCCTTTCAGTATTTTCTTGTAAAAAAAGACAGAATAGAGAGGGATAAGTAATTGATGCTGAGCAAAACCGCAACATTAGAAATTGAACACGACAAAGAGTGATACCGCGAAAACTGAAAAGATGAACTTTTCTGAGACTTCGTGAAATTTCTCATGAACCAGGAACAATACTGGTTCAATGAAAACATTTCCGTCCACTGTCTATTTACGCTGACGCTGAAGACCAGACAAGGCAGGTCTCAAGCCAGCACTGCTTGCTGATTACTGCAGCAAGTGTGAGCTTTAAATGGCTTGAGCTGGTTGCTATGTAACTGAAGCTCCCATACCTCTTATTAAGCGTTTGAAAGTTTCCGACAATGTGAACTGGAATTGGCCTATTTCCCACAGCATACTGTAAGGGAACTTCGTGGGATAGAGGATTGACTAGTCACGCATTTTTACCGGCTATTCACAGCCCCGTTAATTAGGTAAAATTGGTGTAGATGTACTAAATATAAAATTTATGAATTCCACAGGTATAAATTAATTGTAGTAACATTTATTAATATTTCATGTGTCGTCATTTAATTGAGCATAAGCTTGCTATAAGTTGTGAAGGACAGATGGATAGAAGAAGTATAAAGAAATATTAAATTGCAATATTCCTAAGTGGACGCTCTCTAAAAATGACAAATAATTGTAAGCATGAGAAATAATGCGTTACAGTTTGGTAAATACTCCAAACGCATGGCTGATGCCTTATTAATGAAGGAAGCGAATATGAAAGGATGCTGAAAACTGTCCGCTGTATTTCGCTTAGTTTTCATTAGCCGGAAAGAAGAATGAGCGAGCTGCGTATTAGTTTTTGGTTAATTCTAATGTACGTAAATTGCATCCTGCTCAGAGTAGTTATCGAAGCTAAAATCGGTGAGTTCATTGCTACCTTTGCTTTTCTATTATTTCATGTTCTTTATACCGGACGAAAACCGTTTATTGTAAGACAAATGAAAATACAGCTTTTGGTGCACTGTGGTTTCGTTAGTCAAGAAAAGCTGTTACAAAAAATTGCGTTTAGAAGTCGTGCTTTTCTACCGTGATAAAATTATTGGCTACTTGTCAGTTAGCGACAGTGTTTTCAGTTTTGATTACAGAAGGCAAGAAGGAACACGACGTCTGGATTCACCAGATACAAGTCATTGCTCAATATCAAGCACAAGGCGCATTAGAAACTGAATTCGTAGTTCCACACATGAACGAAACCCTTTCACGGAAAGGTTGAAAGTGGGCATATGAGAAAAAATAAGTGCTGCAATGTGAAGTCTTGCAGTTATTTCTAATATTGCGGTCAAAAGCTCTTCTTTGGTGCTCATAAGCTTTGTCTTAAATCCTTCTGCTCAAATGGCTTTGCGGTCCTATGCGCAACGGAAAAATATCTTCATGATTCAGCTGAACTTCGAGTGCAAGGAAACTCAAAATCATCATCAGGACGGTAGTCTTATGATATTATTGATAGCAAAAATGTGGCCAATGTTGCTTGTGCATTTGAGTATTCCACGATCGTACTAAGATAAAATTAACTCCCCCTAAAGAGTGTTTTGACTAAAAGTTATATTAGCATACGCGAATGTATGAACCTCACTTTTCTCTTTGGAGATGCAGATGGTCGATTCCTGTCGATACAACCGCCGTGGATAACTATGGCTAACTTCCTTTCATCACTGACTGAAGAAATGGGCCAAAGCGACATTGTCATTCTTTACGATGAAACTCACTGTAATAAACTCCGTGATTGTTAAACAAGACTTCATAATATAATTTACACAGCATTCGTGAAGGACTCGGCAATATCCCTGATCAGCCCTAAGAAGCATATTGTGTTTCTTGAACTAGGATCAGATGGAGCGGAAAAATGGATATGGCATCAGTGTGTTGAAAGTGTTAATACTTCTATGAAGAATGTACTTATCTGTGCCAGCACTCCTGCTACTCAACAGTTTCTGCAGCAGATACAAAACTGCACAAGGAAATCACTAGTTAAGGCATATGCTTTTACAAAAGTATCAACTGGCTTCTTTATACGAGCATGCACAAATGCTCTTTTAGGACACGAGACCGTTTGATTTGCCAGGAGTTCTAACCGATATTCTGTGGATCAGACCTTCACCTCGTCGCAGTTTTAAAAAATTGGACGCCTTCTTAGAATGGTCAGACAAAATGAAAATTTCAAAAACCGTTGTTGACATTGGACTCGAGGTAGTAACATCCCGCCAAAATGTCACTTTCTAACTCTCGTGATATTTTAGCCAGAAATTGCATTTCATTGGGATCTTGTTTCAACAGCTTTGTTCCTTCACTCTGTCCCAGTGCGCAATCATTCAATGCGCCAAATGGCTATCAGTTGCATGAACGGAACAGCAAAGTCAGGGGGTATTAACTACGCTGAAGAAATTGTAAATTAAGATGGTTAGAAACTTTGTCCTGAATTACAGCTTGCACTTTAGTGCATGCAAAAGCCCCTTTTCGGACCATACAGGTTACTCCGAAGTGGCACACTAAAACAAGACATACTCTTAAGAATCTATCGGATAATAGGAACGCAACAGAACGTAGACATGTTTTTGGTGAGCAGAAGAATTTGCCCAATCATGGCTATTCCTCTAGTTCAGGTAGCGAATTGGACATTAGAAAACGGAATCACTAAGTTTTATGACTTTGGAGTTTCATCTGCCGTAAAGTTTGCTAGACATTATCGCGTAGCCGTAGTAGAAGTATTTTAGCAACATTTATTCGTGAGTACCCGTCTCAGCAATTTGTTTTGCAGGAAGCGCCTTTTGTGGAAAAATATACATCACTATCAGACTCTACGCCGCGGTACCAAGGTTATTGTATTGACTTGCTGCAATTGATTGCTACTGCTCTGAACTTTACTTATGAAATTTATACTCTGCCAGAAAGCTCCTTTGGTTACGTCAACGCCATAGGAAGAGTGGACGGATTAGTGTCAGAGTTGCACGATGGGGTAATAACATGAACTTTCGGAAATATTAAAGCAGGGCAGCAGACTTTAAAAGAACATATCCAATTCTAAAGCAACGTTGCGACAATGTAACATCAAATCCATTTATCCTGTCTCTTGAACATCCAAATACTGTAGGTAGCATAGGTAGCATAGTTCTTAACATAATACAGCAGATCTTTGAACAAGGCAGGGTTCGGTGCACCAGTTAGCAGCGTTGTGGAAAATTCGCGTTTAACTTTAGTTTCCCTGAGTGTAAGCTGTAGGCAAATTACTATTCAATATCACTGATCTTATCATGTGTATGTGAGAATCGATGTCCACTTCCATACACGTCTTGCAAGTGATGTTCTGCATGACGAATGTTTAAGCGATAGTAATCACGATGAATACGCTGACGCGTATGTGCAACAGATAGGCCTTTTATTATCGTAATGATTGCATAGCGTAGTGATTACTCGCGGTTTATTAAATGCAGTGAATCATCTTCATGTCGGGTCTACATATCAGGCAATCCAACCTTTTCCTGTAAATTCATGACTTCTCTTTGTTTCTTGGGCGCGCTTCCAGCACCTCTTTCAGTCCGTATGAGTTCCGCGTCGTTCAGGGCATACGCTAGGTCTTTAACTGCCGTCAGTATCTGTAATCTAGCATAGCAGAACCCTCAGCCAGTCAAGGAATGCACAAGTATCCACAAACAGGGAGCACAAGAAGTGCTTACGTTTCAGGGCTTTTAGGATATGCTGTATTGATGTTTCAGAGCATCCAGATACTTCTTATTCTGCGGTCACTGAATGATGTCATGAGAATGAAGGCGTACCATGGTAGGTACATATAGGGCGCGAGAAAGGGCAGGTAGCAAACCTATAACAGCCAAACTGTACGCCTATTGAAATCCGGAGAAAGGTTTTGCCACCAATTCCTGCTGCCCTTATCCGCGCGAAATTTGCACGGGCAAGAACAATGACCAGATTGCAGTTATGCAACAGCCAAACGCACGCCTACTGAAGTGCGAAGAAAGGTTCTCGTACCTTCCTTTGGGTGCCTTTATGACGTTCGCATGAGGAGCAGTAATAGTCATGCAGCAGCCGTGCATCAGGCGAGTTATGTACCTATTGACGTATGATAAAAAGTTAAGCCTTCATCGAAACTCCGTCTCAGTGTCTGTGCGCGGCTTTCGCACGAGTATGATAACCATTTGCACCTTAAGTTCCCGAAGGGGTCTTCTATAGTCGTTCCCCAATTATTTAAGGTGAGGGGTTCGAAATCAGCAGTGCCCGCTGATCCGCCGTCCCGGCTGCTGCAATGCCTCAATGCGCTACTCTGTGTAGTCCATTTATTCCTACTGTGAGACTGGGTCTCATACCATCGTCAGGATAGTAGAATAAGGAGCATTCTGAAAGCTCTGATATTTCATTAAAGCTCTGATATGTAATAAACGTCATGCTCTGTATCTTTACTGAACGCCTCATCCGTACGCTGTTATGCGCTTTTGCCATGTCAGAGACTATAGTTACTGGGGTTCGGTAACTATGAGAAATGCACGTGATACAGTACAACCCCTGCCGTGTTTTCATATTTCTGTCGAGAGTGAAAGTCGACCAGAAAAGTCTATATCCTTGTGCGCATAAATTTTGATAAAATCCAAGCTCGTAGTAGATTCATACATATTTTACCATAAAAAGACAGACGTCATAGGTATGCATTATGAAAAGCCTGACCTTAACTGTTTTGATAGCTCAAGGTTTCTAAGTTCGGCTGCACGTTTTAGCTACCAGAAACGTCAGAAAAATTTTCAGTACGCTCAATGAGAAAATTGCGTTGTTCAAGGCCGCATTATCCAAAGGTGTGCTGTATTATACCTTCATTAACAATTTGAATTACATGAGAATTATACTTAACAGCTCTTCGCTCACATAAAATGATTATGTTGCGTGCAAACTCCCATATAACTTTATCTTTTATAGAATGCTCACATTGCGTTGGCACCTATTGAAACGTCTTTCGATCGAGAGTTATTCGTAGATTTTACATATCCCTTGTATGAGGCCCGTGGACTGGCCGTTTTACTAAAACTACAGCAACAAGTTGAACCACCTAAGACTCTGCTAACAATTGTGCATTGGCATGTATGGTTATGCTTGCTGACTGCATTCTGTGTTACAAGTGTGCTGATGCATATATCTGAGTGCTGTAGTCCATTCAGCTATAAGAACAATGCAAAACATTACAGTACAAAAAGCCCAGAGCCGAAGTCTACGTCTCTGCTGGACTGTTTCTGGTTTTGCCTAAAGATGTTCACTACACAAGGTAACTTTTAACCTTCTGAGCAACATAGTACGCGTTTCCTAATTTGGCCAGTTAGCTTAGGTAGAAAGCGATCTTGTATCTCTTCTGCGTTGAATTATTGCACTTCGAACAGTGGCGCCTAATTTCCACATGCTTATTTTACAAACTACGGAAATTACCTGTGGTTTTAAAATGAAAGAAACTTTACGATAATCTGTGGCTGCTAACGGCCCAGACAGAATTGCGCCCAACGTTAAGGTTTCATAGTAAGCCGCAAATATACGTCAGTGAAAGGTAGTAACTGTGGATAATTATATGGCTGTGGATGGTGGCAGATAAGCATCGTTTTGTATAAGGCTTTCAAGACGATTAATTGAGTGGGTATTCCGCAAGCCTGTAGAGATCTTCATTTTTTCGTTGATAATCAGGATAAGGCGAACTGTAAAAGTTCTTTAGCTGCTTCAAGCTCGTCCTTCATTTCAAGAACTGCTTCACAGCCAGATCATTAGTTCGTAAGCAGAAATTGAATGTAACCTTTTTCCTTTTGTCTTCACTCGACTGTACTGAACTTTAAATCTCATCAGCTATCCTCTGTAGCCTCGAAGTATATCAATTCTGCATTTATCGTAAATATTAGTACTGCCCATACACTTGCATTCACAGTGGCAGACAATACGAGCTTCAATGAACTCACTTTTTGAGCTAATAGAAGGTTTTATCCAGACTTGTCTACCGTTTTTGATATTCTTAATGTTGTTCTGAAGCCTGCGATGACTTTTGCGATAAAGGGGTTTCTTTCAAGTTCCCTTATCTAAGGTGGGTGATACCTAGAGAAAGGACAAAATAACTTCGTATGAAATACGCAGACTAATTTGAGCAAAAGCTAAGTTTATCGCCTCAACTTTTTTCAGGTGGTGGTAGGCTTCCAAGAAACATGAGCGGACGAATAATTGTAACAGCCTGGTGGCTGTTCTCCTTTAGCATATTAGCGTCATACACAGCTAACCTTGCTGCGCGATTGAAATACGTTGATCCACAATCAGAGCTGGAAACTCTGGATCAACTTTTGAGGCAGACAAAAATACTTTATGCCGCAGTATCTGGTACAGCAGAGGCGAGATACTTTGAGCGACTGTACGAAATTGAAACTGAATTCTACAGGTAGGCCAGCATGGAATACCAAGATTTCGAATCCGCTGAACGGTATTGAGGAGCCATGCTTTTAGGCGATGGAATAAAACCGTTGAAAATCCATCCCTAACCCCAAGCGAAAGAGTAGACAAGTCTTTTTGGGATTATCCCTTTCAGTTGAAGTACGCAAGTGTCTGGCGGTTTATGAATGAAGTAGGGATGCCCCGAAGTTACAAAGAAGGAGTTGAACGTGTACTTCAATCAGATCGTCGTAACCGATCGTTCGCTCTAATTGGTAAGCAACAGACTGCTCAGCTGAAGACTGTTTTCGCCACTGCTCCTGCATAATGGAGATGCGCAGGCTGCATGCGGAACAATGGAAGAATGACGAAGGAAGTTTTCATTAAAATCATAACAGATCCGTTTGATTTGACTAGTTCGTATAATTTTCTAAGGACTGCAAAACAAAAAAAATAAAATGTATCCATAAGTTGTTCTTTACCCTTGAAGCTGTACAGTTATTCAAGCTTAGATGAATTGAAGTTTGAGCGATGAGATGCGCTAGAACCTAAGCAAACCAAAATACTTGGATAAGTGCTAAAGGCAACCGTCTGTTTTATAGCGTTAGCTTAAGGCTTTGTTTTATTGACAAAACGTTTATTTACTTGTTTGTATAATAAAGGTTAGTACGAAAGTCGATATCTCAGGTTATACTGAATAGCTATCTGAGTTGTAGGCACTGCTTTCATTCTGTACTATGGCGGCAACACTTCCTGTGATAAAGGCAGGGTGGATCATTCAAGGCTTGTTCGGTCCCGTTTTCGGCATTGAAAATGACGGAACAGGACCCGACAGGTCTTGAAAGTTCCAGTACCCATTTTCAACAAATACATTTCTCACAAGACGTGCTGCCGTAGAATGAAGTTTTAACATCCTATTCCAAAACACTTTGCTTGCAATTAATAGGCATTTCGTATCGGCGTTGCCTTTTTTAGGTAACTCTGCTCTGCTGGAATACGCAGTCTCAAACTTTTGCAATCTTCGAATAATACATAGCAACGTCTATCCGTTGCCACGTTCGATTGCCTTGCAGCAACAGTCTTCATTGGTCATTCCAGTAACTTCTCAGTAAGTAAACATTCGACAGCAGCACAAATAATATTTTTGAATGTGCCTACTGTTTTCCATTTCATAAGAAACAGTGTGATTGAATGAAAATAGGCGCTAACCCACGCTGAGTAGCGCTGACTAAATTTATTACCGAGTAAAGACAGTTGAGATAACGACTGCATAATCAAGAGAATATGGAAAATAGTGGCAAGTAATTTCCCACGTGCAAACTGCTGATATTAATACCTGACCACAAAACGTAGTCTATCATGGAAATCCCAAGTTTCCTAAAAATCGCATTTTCTGCTTGTCCAAACAAGATTCTATTCTGCATCATGTGAATGCTGCTTTTTATTAATAATATTTCAACGAATCCCTCATTAGGAGAACCTGCAAAACGAACACTTAGTCATATTTAGGTAGCATATTATATTTTTATTAGTGGATGTACGTCTTAGAATATAGCTCTCCTTTTTTCAGGATTTTACAGCTTATGCAGGCGCAGGAATTGAAAAGATTGGAAAAAAAGTGGTGGGCCAAAAAACCGAGCTTGGAAAATTGCGAGCCAATTGACGACGATGTCGAAAGCGTTTCCATCGAAGAAATATACGGTGTATTCATTCTTATAACCATAGGGACGCTGTTATCATTTGCTACAATATTGTTCCAGACAGTTCAGTATTGGAGAAAGAAAAGACATCATGTAGGCATGCTTTGAGAAGCTAAATGAAGCAGAAAATAAAAAATTCAAAACGAAATGATCTAATAGTTTAACATGAAGTTGAATGCGTACAAAGCAGATTTATTCAATGTATAAAGATTAACTAAAACATACGCTTCTTGACCAAATGATTGTATTCAGCTCATTAACCACATTATTGCTATTTTCAGTGGGGTAATGCACCTTAATATGACGCCCCTTTGCACAGTGCAGCCTATATTGCACTCAAATTTGACATCCTTTAGGACCTTCTTTGTATTAGGCTATAGCATGCCAGAAGCCTTGAGTTTAATGAAGTTCAAGAAACCAGAAGCCTTCAGTGGAGTAAATACTTCTACATGTTTCAAGAACTTCTTAACATTTCCGTACAGTTCATTGAATTAAGCATTCTTCTTTTATCGCTGACCTAAGAAAATATTGCCAGGTGCATTGTGTAGGCTGGCAGTAGTGGAGAATAAACAAATTAAATTATTGACAAGATAGCACTGAGCATATTGCTAAACGGCTATGGCAGACAGAAAAATGAGTATTGAACTGAGAGCAAACACTATGGCTATATCTGCTAACAGCATTTAGGCACAAAGGTTATCCCAAAAAAGTTGCACCCTTTGTCAGCTGAGACTTCAATAAAGGAGCATTGTTCTTGTAACAGTACTTTCATTGTACCGCCAAGCTGAAACCTTTTAATTATTCAACTGTTCAAGACTATGCAGTTCAAAAGGTTCAAGTCTCGATATTAACAATACTTCGGTGAACTATAAAACCAGGTCGGATAATTGTAAAAGCTGCTGCGGGATATTGTTATGTAAGCATCGTTCGCATCATGCTCGACAGTTTCGTGATTTTAATGTATCTGACCGTCCGCGGAAATTCACAAGGAATCGGTAAGGAAATGGTGTTAATTTTTATTGGAAATTAAAGGTTCTGGGTAGCACTATTTTCCCAGAGTTTCCATCCTCGCTGCGTTGTTTGTGTACTCCACCCCTCTCTGTGAGTTCTGATATTACGAAATTCAATAAGAAATGAATTCACCTTTATGTAATAGCGAATACAACTGCTTAACACAGGAGGACTGCAGGCGGTCAGGGAGCAACTCTTTCATGCCACTTTATATCTTAATAATATTGTTAGATCAAAATGTTCATGCACCATGAACTGTTAGCTGCGCGGTATTACTTAAAATAGGGTTAGGGAACCGGAAGCTGTAAGATTGCAAATAAGTTACTGCAGAAAACTGAGGATGGAATGTTGTGTACTCTAGTCGATGAAGGCATGCAGAAAATCCAGTTAACTCAAAACGAGCGGCAATGAGGCTGCATTATTGGTGCTCACTTTCTATTGATGCTGTTTACGTCAATAACATGCTCACATGGTTCAGTCGGAACCACGAAATGACAGCTAACACAAGGCCACTGTTCAGAATACCACCTGTATGAAACCCTTAGTCAGACATTGCAATGTTAATCTTCGTTATCTGAAAATAAAGTCAGTTAAGTCTCATGGGAAAACGATTTTAATTTTAATTCCCATTTCGGCGTTGCAACTAATTTTCATATTTCTATTAATTTGAATTCTGCCTTCGAAGTATGACTCTTCTGTAACAGTAAACGCGTCTTTTGAGTTACGTGCTTGCATCATAGTGTACAGAACAACTTGAGCATGGAGGTCAGGTCGTCTAGTGCTATCCTCGATTCTGTGAACGCAGGGTGGGCTCCTGTGGGCGTGAGATATGGTGCGGTGGCGGTCAAAATCTCGAAAGTCGAAATCCCGACAGTCGAAATCCCGAAAGGTCGAAATCCCGCACGGGTCAAAATCCCGAAGGGTCGAAATCCCGTATGGGTCAAAATCCCGAAGGGTCGAAATCCCGCATGGGTCAAAATCCCGAAGGGTCGAAACCCCGCATGGGTCAAAATCCCGAAGGGTCGAAATCCCGAATAGGTCGAAAGTGTACTGTAAAGTGTGGCTTTGCTTCAGTTGTGCATTGACATCTAGTTTTCCTCTAGTTTTGTTAACCGTGTTGATCTCTTTGCCTTCTTATGGTTAGT
>KN538400.1:178766-192848 GCA_000797535.1 Trichuris suis | reverse complement strand
ACACCAAAGACAGGAAAATTAAAGGGAAGAGAGAAGAAACGAAATACTCTTCTTTTGGCGGCGGCGAACTGGCGGCGGTCAACCGGCCGCGCGGCCAATCGTCCGTGACCGTTAGGCGTAATGTTGATGCAGATTCAATAAATCAAAGTATAGTGTAAACACAATTTTCTAATGAACTAGGAAACCAAGTAATACGCATGACTCGTTTTATCGTCGAACCGATACCGCAATAAAACCAGATATCCCTGTATAAGCAAATTAATGAGTGGCTTCGGTACGTCCGTTTGAAATGCGTAACGTAAAATTTGACACAGTGATTTTCTACTTGCTAACTCCTTATAAAAGGAAACAAAAATGACGATATACCCACGGTATGCGCCTTGACTCGTGCAATACGGTTGGCAAAATTTAATGTCAAATCCGTTAACTATTGCCAACCGAATCTTTGAACAAACCGCCATGATTGTGGTTCATTTGAACAGGAAATGTCAAGTCGGAGGATACATACTGACAAATTCTTACGCGCTAGCTACGACTGCAGGGAAGACACGAACTAGTAAAATTTTCTACGGATACGCTTTGAATGATTATTAGCCTAGGATGCACGCACTTATTCAAAAACTCTGAACGTCAGACTATTACGTCTAGATCCAATGGTAGTCTCTGCTTGCCCAAAGCAAAGGGAAGGATAATTTCTGACTTCTTAGTAAAGCAATAGCGTCAGCTCTATGTTGATGCAAAAGGACTAAAATAATTCTCCAAAGAAAGGCAACTGTGATTGACCCTTCCCTTCAGCTGTACGACAAAACTTACAGGCGACGCTTCCTTGCTGGAATACGCATCTCAGCAGCACTGCAACCTCCGTGTAGTCATGTCAAAATTAAACGAACGACCGTACGCAATAGCAGTCCAACAAGGTTCTCGACTGCTCCGTGATTTGTCGAATGAGTAAGTGACCCTAATTCATCTAATTGTGAGAATATTTAGGACGATGCTTAAATGTACAGTGAGCATCAATATTACCAGTAATGTTACAGCATCGCTCTGCGAGCTGTAACTCGCCTATGCGTAGAATTTGTATGCCCAAGAAAGTGCACCATATCTTTTTAAAATGTACCTTTCTAGATTAACCCGGTTGAGAAATCAGGGTATATTGAATGCTTTAAAAGAGAAATGGTTTAAGAAAAACTTTACATGCCAAGGAAACGATGAGCCGAACGAGATCTCTATGAAAAAGCTATCCGGAATGTTCCTACTAATGTGCCTTGGATTAGCAATTTCGACTGCAACACTTGTATCACAATTCACAATGAAGAAAAGAACAGCAAAAGTTACTTCTAGTCGAAAGGAAGAGAAAGTCCATGATTACAGCTTCTTCCACATTCAGCGCAATCGAACGAGACCGCACGAAAGTACAGGTTTACCCGTGGTTCAGTGAAGGAGCTGCCAACTGATGACAGGGAAGCAATACATAAGTAAACAACAAAAATACACAATTAATGAATTTGACGGAAGTAACGGCACAAAGAAGCACCACTAGACAGTCGTATGTGCTTGGCAGCTACAGTACGACCTATGGACGAGTTTACAACGGTACAAAAAGTTAGTAAGGTTAGTCTAGATTTCTTCCGCCTTTGAATACTCCCTTTTGAATGCCGTATCCTGCGAAGATATTAAACTACTAGTAGAGGCAGACCGCTCTGCGCAGTGTCGATATCCGTAAGACGAACTTGCTCCTGAAACTTTTAACTTCCTTGACTGTACACTGCGCACTGGGCGCGCGGCACGCTTCTTCGTTAACGGATGGTTAAAGGGCTTCCAAGGACGATTGGCATCCGGATTGGAATTTTCTACAAAACTTCGCAGGTGCAAAATTGCATTGTTCATGTTTATCGCGTCAGCATTGCCCGTCAGCAGCTGAAACATAGCCAAGATGCGTTGCTTCCACAAGGCTGCATTGAATTCCGCTAAGTGCGCCATGTTCAAGTAAAGGCGACACGCGGTCACATAGTAGCACATCTTGTTGTAGTAATCTTCCGATTCAGTAAACTTTCTAGTCACAAGGCGATCAATGGCAACTTGCAATTGTGCTATGCAGGAAAGACGATCGACTTCCAGAAGATAAGCTCTATAAAGTAGGACAAAAGCGTCAGCTAAGCAAAGCAGGCGAATTGATGAAGACAAACCGATCTGATTCTGGCTTTTTCCCAAGGAAAAGCAACAAGTCACAAAGGGCGGTGCAATTTTCCAAGCTTTCGAACATTTTCACCAGCAATTCCATGGTGCGATACATATGCTCTTTGAATGAACCTCCTCGAATAACATCATCAATGGAATAGTTCCATACATTCTAGAACGAAAGCAAGATATGAATTGCGCCACCATCATCGCACACCTAAAGTACTTCGAAAAGTTGTCCCTGTTTGCGAGTTTGAAAAAGAGCAGTACTAAACGACAGACAAGGTGATTCAATGGGACCGAAAAGAAGTTCCACGCCTAAGGCAGGATCCTGAAAACAGATCTTCAGCGCACCACGCTGACAAATATTACGAAACGTACCGGCGTAGGCGCTAGCGAGTAGTAATAAAACGCCAATCTGTAGTAGGCCTTATAGTGGTACATGAAGCGCTGTATACAAGCAATGAAGCCATCCCGACATAGGTTCATTACAGTTTGCTTCAGCGTTACTGCGTCCAGTGCGGCAGCCGCTTCGACTGCTGAAGTGGGAATAACGAGAAGGCCACGTTCAAATAATTCAACTGTATCATTTATCCTGTAGACAAAAGAGTCAGTTTCACGTGCCTGTCTGAAAACATAACCGCGTTAATCATTCAAAGAAAGTGCATTACAATCAAAACAATACATTTTACTATCCAAGATCACTTCATTCGTCATGGAGAAAGGGCTTGAGTGAAGGCCACGGAGGAAGCAGAATGCAAGCATTACTTCTTCATTACTTGGATTTCCTCTGTACAAGCACTTTTGTACGCACACGTGTATACGGTAAAATACTTCGAGCCTTTCCAAAACGCCTCGCGGCATAGGCGATTTGTAAGGAATTCTGCTAGGACATCTCTCCCCGTCCATGTAGAGAGAGTACGTCGCTTTGAAGTAGTACAGCAATATTTCGCCCAGATATATTTTCTTCTTTTCGCCCACTTTTCCCAAAAAGTAATAAACGAGCCAGCTATCCTTGCTATCCAGATGCGACAAACCAATTTCTATCATGCTATTCAAGATCCGCTGAACACAGTTGAGAAATTCGCGCCTTTTCGCATTCTTCTCATCCCGCTCACACGCTTCCACCTGGGGATTCTGCAAATGAACACTTGCTTTAAACAGCGTTCCGGTGATGTCCTCATGGGATTTAAGCAAACACATTATTAATACATCATGCGTATTGTATCTATATAAACAATTTCATTTAATTATACGCCACTTGACTTTCATCAACATTTCAACACGTAGCAACTTAGCTGAACAGTAGTTATGGAAAAAGAAAGCGTGAACAGAACTGAGAAAGTAAGAAGTACCACCAAGTGAGATGCCGAAACCGACAGCCTCGTCAGAGTAGAGAAATACTAATAAGCTATTGACGCCTGACGGAAACGACAGCGTTAATTTCAGAAATAATAAGCTCAGATAGAGATTTATTTGAAAATCATTTTCTGACGACATCTACAGGGGTACAGCATGATTGGGTGCCACGGTTTTGAGGTGAGGGCATGGGCGGTTTATCGTCGGAAGAACAGCCTTACCCAGCTAATTCGACAAGCATGATATCACATTAGAGTCGCAAGCGAAAGGTTGAACCTTCAGTTCAGAGCCTAACCTTCGCGAGACGAGTTTGCTCCGTCTCCAGCGGACGTGCAGTTGAGGGCATGACATGATGGTTATTCTGCTGCCATTAGCTGAAGTCAGAGATGGAAATGACAAAATGCAGTTTGGTATGGCGAGGTGTCTGTCCAAACGGGGACAGGATTCGAAGGTAAGAACATGCAACACAGCGCCGCGTTCTATTCCATTGTTCACAAGAGGTAGGACGAACCATCCTATCTTCGATTTACGATATTGTCAAGAACTTCCCTCGGCGTACGCTGGGATTACGCGCAGCAGTGTAAGCTTGAGTACATGGTGTCGTCCTCCGGTTTTCGTTTATGCTTAGGCTGCCACAGCAACTCTTAGTAACAAGAGAACGGTTGCGGCATGTGGAGTTTAATCTACTCCGTAGTTCCATGCGTGAAATGCGTCTCTAGTTTTGGTTTAGGCTTACGCTGCCCCTACTCACTATTGATAACAAGATAACGGTGGCTCACCTGTAATACCGCATTATGTATCATGATTACAGATACGATATAACAGTGGCCGACCTCTGATAGCACACTGTGAATAGCACATTAACTACTGGACATTAAAGCAGCTAAAGGAATTTGTTTAGCAGCGACAATTAAAGAAAGAAAACATTTTAAATGAGTGGAAATTTCGTACCTTTCTAACCGTGCGTGAAAAGAAGGACTGCAAGCAGTACGCTGCAACCGCGTGTTCCATACGAATAATCGTATTGGACGCATTCAATTCTAAAGCACGTTCAAAGCAGACACAAATTCTGCGTGACCAGTATTCAATAAAAGCGTTATCGTCAGCGCTGTAATTCAATTCCAACTAAAACCACATAGGAAAGCATCAGAGTTCAGCAGATTTACAGACGATAACGTACGGAGAAAAGACGAGTCTCAAGAATGCCCACGCTGGTCACTCCAAGACCGCTCCAACCGTTGAAATGCTGATTGCAAATCGTAAGATGTCGAAGGTAGTAAGGAACAGCCTCTTTCAACTGCACGCTTTTCATTAGATGGTCTGCAATCAAATAGTAAATATTGCCCACAATGACAACATCAGTATCGTTTGAGTCCAGATGAGGTGGACTGTCTAGCTCTCCGTCGAAGAAGGAGTTCCATTTCGCAAGGAACGGATCTTAAGAGTAGTTGCTCTGCCAGTGAAATTACGAAGGTATAGTCACTTTACCTGCCTTCAATTCCGCGGGAACAACTTCCAAAATTCGGTGCAACATGACCACCAGATCAGACATGATTGCACTGCTCGAAGGCTCATCGAAGTCAGGCAGCTTTGTTGGGCAAAGAAATTCAAATACCGTAACGCCACGCGCCCAAGTCAACTCGGCCGGTTTGCAATCATGTTCCTCAAGATGGCGTTTACGTTTTGTCGGGTATCTGTATAAGCAGTAAAAACACTGCTCCACCACTAGCATACATTCGTCAGCGCCGGGTAAGGATTGGTTAATGAATTTCGGGTGTCGTAAAGTGTGAAGAATTTCTTCAGCAAAAAAATCCAGCAGGACGCCGTCTTGAAGCTGAAACGATTCACGTAAAACGGCCGCAAAGAAAACGACATGTTAACGAAACTCACCGTGCATAGTCCCCGCGATCCAAGTGTTTCATGAGCTATTTTCAGTATACCTAAACTATCTGTTAGCATTCTATGGTCGTGAGCAACGAAATGATCAGCTGGCAAACCGATAACGTTTTCCAAGGCCAAAAATTCGATCCTGCTCGCTATATGGTACAGCAAAATGTACGGCAACGTCCAGCAGTTATCAGGAATGTCCTGGTTGTACAGAGGATACTCGTCAGCAAAACCAATGAAATCGACAAGGCTGCCGGCCACGGAGCGATAAAACGTTGTGCTCAACTCGTCTACTCCAGCACCGTTCTCTAGGGTCAACCAAGAAGCTATATCAAGTGCTGAACTGATCGTACTCCAAGTAGTCCTTTTTTCATTAAAATTTATCCTTTGATATCTCTGTGCAATAAAAGCCAAAAGTTTGCATAGCGTCTTCGCACATGAACTTGGATTGTTGGCTTGCCTATAGCAGTCACAGAGAAGCAATTGGCAGTCGATCAGTCTACTGTCAGAATTGCAACTTTCGGGAACTGCTTTTTCCAAAAGGGAAATTGCACTATTTACATTGCCCAACGAGACCATCTCTTTGACGAGGTGGATCAATTTCTATAGATAAGTCATGTCATATGAACAAAACATCAAAGTATTACCTTTACTGTATTTTCCTTCACTTCAGATTGCATTCTTTCCAAGCAGATCACATCACCGCTGTTTGGCAAGCATATAGGCTCTGCGTCTATCAACAGAGACTCCTGACATCGTGAGTAAAACAAAGAAGTTTTCTTCCAATCTCCAGTGCATTTCTCACATTTTAGAAATAAATTAATTATGCGAATGGTAAAGTATTTATATTGGAACTTGTCAACCACATTCAGCATATTAAGCAAACTTGTGCAAACGTCTTCCAGGATGCCTAAAGAACGCTGCAATTCACCGGCAAGAAGCCGGATGCGGCATTGCATTTCCACAATGTCCACAGACTCATTGTCCAACGCTGATTGGATATTGTCATGCACGTGACAAGTCCAAATGTCGTAACATCGTAGGAAAATATGGCGCAGTCTGTCCGGCCACCGAAGACCTTCTACTTCGGTTAGCAAATGCAGAAAGTCTTGCAGCATTAAGACTACCGGTTTCGAATGACACTGCGCAACAAACTTTCGAAGAACTTCCACGTTGCTTTCGCTATTTAAAAATTCAGCATCCATTATTGCCTTGTCTGGCAAAGGCGCAACGTTTATTTTCTCAAGAACATCCATAGGCTCGTCTTGTTCTGCTTCAGTTAGCACCTTAGGCAGCAATGCAGTCAGTCTTTCTCTTAAGCACACCTTTTGACTAGACACGGGCCCATAGACAAGGAAGTCATCCATTCGAAATCCAGGAATAAGACGAGTTGAGCGTCTTTTCGCTGCAGAGGCGTCGCTGAAGATAGTAAGCTCGATAGTTATTGAAATAATTCTTCCTATTACCATTGCACATACACAAAGCAAGTATCATGCATAGTAATCGCGGCGAAAACCTCTAAAATGCCCACCGTTGCTGCGCATCGCTGATTGTAAAAAAAAATAAAAAGTGCAAGTTCCTTAGATAACTACAGTGGAGGAATTAAATCTGCCATCAGGCCAGCATGGTATGCGCCATGTTTCTGGAATAACATATGCAAATGAAGCGGGGAAGGTAAAGGACAGGTGCAAACTCTGAGGCTCTAA
This sequence comes from Trichuris suis, assembly GCA_000797535.1. Taxonomy (NCBI): domain Eukaryota; kingdom Metazoa; phylum Nematoda; class Enoplea; order Trichinellida; family Trichuridae; genus Trichuris; species Trichuris suis. The sequence goes on along the minus strand of KN538400.1, from coordinate 185,718 downwards.
AAGTCAGAAAAATCCGCCACGTTTTCGTATATAAAAACAATTTCAAGAAATATCAACTCTTCTACGAGATAATAACTATTAAATTACATAAGCTGCTTCGTTAAAATTCAAGCATGCTCATTATATCCTACAGTTCATCACAAGTTGGCTCATTAATGAATAATGATGCAAATGGACACACAGTTCGGAAGTTTCTCCTTTAACAAATATTCTAAGACCTGGTTGAAGTGGAATGGGAAACGTCCACGACGAAAGATAACACAGGAGCGTATAGCACCGGGCATTTTTGCAAAATGAGATTAAGAAACACGAAGAACAACAAATTGTCAGCTGCTATGAAAAAAAGTAATCATATACTCAAAATCAACAAGCGCATAGTCACCAGCACCAGAATTGTTTTACACAAACAATTCTGAGGCAGACCAAGGCCAGGAAACCGCTTACCGGCATGTATTTTCATTAGAACCGTTTGAGGACTCAACTCCAGCTGAATCTAACCATCCGTTAGCATTTAACTGACCAGAGCCTTCAGATTTATCTAAAAGAGAAAACAAGTGAAGCACAAAGTGCATTAGAACAAACTATAAGCTCACTGCATTCCAACTCAACCGATTCAACATTTTCTGGCGAAATCAAACATGCACTATCACTTTCCTCCGTGTGTGCTCGTTCCCGTACGTTTTGTGTCAAAGGAAACGTCCAGACACCTGTCCAGATGACAGGTCTCACCAAGCCCTTAAATAAACGCTCAACTTTTATTGCCACATAAAGTAAACGAACCATTGACTGCTCCTTAAGCCATTCGTATATCGATAAAAGAGCGTCACCCAGATCAACCAGTCTAAATGAAACAGGAAAAAAGTTTTTGACATATTATTTTGCACGGATTTCCAACATACGTTGAAATATGCCGCGGATCAGGTGGCGCAATAGAATCCACGTCAAGAGAAGCACAAGTCTTTCTAAACTTTTTCGCAATTGCATCCAGCGGGATAATGACCTGATGTGACAAAAAATACACGTCCATTTGGCAAAGACGACAATTACCCGTTGCTGGTATTCAAGGCTGTAAGTTGGTTCAGCCGAAGGAAATAAATGCTCACCAACCATGCGCAAGTAAGACTGTCGACGAAATATTTCGTCCTTCAAAACGAAGCAACGGATATCCGACGGCTTTCGTTTTAGTATTTCGGCCAATATTTGCAAACAATCTTGAAAACAACAACTTTTAGCAGTTACTTGGGAAATAGTAAACAGGAGTGCATTGCTTACTTCCATAGTCACCTAATACGAAAAAGGTAGACGCGAGATGTTCCAAAGAAGAGATGTTATCAGGATTTAGCATTCTGGCCTGAAGCTCATTCATGAACGGAGAAGACCGAACTGGAACTTACATGAATAAAAGCCTCGCGAGCAACGGTAAGGTTGAAAGATTGCCAACCTTCAACGCCGAGAGAATACCAAGCCGGAAAATCATTAGGTTCATGCTGACAAACCTAAACGGCAAATTAGGCTTAGATTAATATGACGCTGACTTCAGCTACGGTTACGTTTAGGTAAAGAGAGACAGCCTCTGAATGTTGACCTTTCTTCGACAGAAAAGGTGCAAGATTTTTTTCAATCGCACAACGCAACTTTAAAATGGATCGCGAAAACCCTGCCGACTTATTTGCAGCGCTGTTCTATACATACGCTTGTTTAGAAATAGCATTTTCTCGAACGACAAAAAGTAACTTGTATGAGTTCAGAATGCCAAAGATTCCGCAGTTTTGCCTCCGCTTCGTCCGTTTTCCCTTCCGCTATCCAAGTTACTGCTTCTGCGTACTCTTGAAAAGCCTTGGTTTCCTTGGATAGGCAGCAAAGTTGCCAAACGAAGCGAAAAAATCGAAACGAAAAGAATTACCTGAACTTCAATTGACGCAACCTGATGCTTGTCTTTCTCTAAGGAGCTATTTAGTGCATTCGACTGTTCGTTATCGGATACTTTTTCATTTAACGCACGTGGTCGACAAATCATTTCCAATACCTGTCCAAACATAAAAGATTTAAACCCCTCTTGGCAACTATTCATCCAATAGCATTAAAACGCTTTCAAATAAAACTCGATACGCCATGCTGATTAAGCTGAGAGATCGGAAAAAACCTACAATCAATGGGAATGTGAAATGCCACTTCAAATCATGAATGCAAAATGGAACTCATTTTCACTATCAAATGGCAAGTTCAACTACAGCTGTTCCTATGATGCTCTTTGTCAACCACATTTCGTATATATAGATTAATTTACTTCGAACCAAGGATGCAACAACAGTTCAAAGTTACATCTGCATCGACATGCACTAAGTGAATTCTGAAACAAACAGCAAAGCGCATCAAATGGTGCCAGCGTTTTTTTTTGAAAAAACGGTTTTCGTAAATGTGTGATGATGCTTCATGAAGTAGCAAGCAGTAGGTCGCAGCAAAAACAGCATAAGCTGAAGCAACCAAATGTCAATGTTCTCCAATAGCTGTTCCACTCATGAAAGTAGTGACTTCGTTAACCTTCCCTCTTCACGGGTCTCTTCCTCCATTTGCCCGCAAATAATACAGTAATCTGGCAATAATCAGGTTTGTTCTACTCGTAAACACACAGTAGGATAAACAACGTCGATTGTGCGGGTATGCGTCCTCCCGTTATACTGTGACTTCACCGGCCATCTGTTCTGCCCTTACCTAAGCCTAAACATAAACATAAGGCTTATATTTTCCCTTAGGCTTGAGCCAGGGCAGAAGAAGATAGCCAGCACGCTCGCCAGTAAAGGCAGAAGAGGATGGCCTCACGCTTAACAGAAAGGAACCGTGAATTTCTCAGACATTACGCGCGAAAAACCAAAAATCGATGTTGTTTATCCTACTGTATGTTTACGAGTTGAGCAAACCTGATTATTGTTAGGTGTACTGTAATGTTTGCGGGTAGATAGAGGAAGAGACCCCTCTTCACTGCTACAGGCATCCGTCGGCCTGATATTCCTTCATCAGGAACGCATGGGACCAGGCATGTTACGTAGTTCAGGTTTTCCGATTTTGGAACACGCGCAGATATGTGCGGCGACATGATGGAGATGGGATCCAAATCTAAATGCAAAATCCATATATGTTTCACGTACACCTTACAAACATCGCATGGAGGGGACTTTTACAAAGCTGTTTAAATAACTTACAGTTTTTTCTAACTTGGAAGTGAAAAGTTTCCAAAGATGAGGAGCCATTCTGCTGGATGGCTTTTTAAAACATTTGTCCCGGAATCTCCTGCTTCACTAACAGCAGTCTTCGTCTTCGAAGCTCATTTTTAAGTTCATAGGCTGACATGGAGTCGTGCATCCAAGTCTCCACTTGTGAAGTCATGTCGATGTTCGGAAAAGTTACAGATATCGGAGCGTTGCAGTTTTTGCAATCCCAGCTAAAAGAGTATCTACCCGCACATGAGTATGGGTAATCACATGCGCAAAGCGCGAAGCTTCTTCTTTAAAAATCAGTTTCGCTTAGTTTCATAAACCGAGCACTCATCTCCGAGAAACCTGAAAATTACAGTAAGACTGTACGTATTAGCGCGGTCGTTGGTAGCTTTCGTTCATTGTCTGTCTATTCTGTTGTCGTGTTGCACTGATTTTTAAAGTTGCGAAATTTTGTTTGGCCAACATGAATCCTATAAGCAACGGCGTAGATGGCTTAGTGCAACATGATCCCGACGTCGCGGAGGCTGCAAATCAATTTTACCGATTTATAATGGAGTTGGTATATTTTAGTGCAGTATGGATTCTCTTCATTTGAATGCTTTCAGTTTCAAAGAAAACGATAATTACGTATATCGCGAAGAAGTGCGCCATCTCTTGAACGATGATCGAGACACGCTGTTCGTCAAGTTTGACCACTTGGTTGCTCATAACCAGTTGCTGGCAAACGTCATCTCTCAGAAGTATTACAGGTAACGTCAAGTAAAATGAACGCTTCTTAATTTTCTGATTTTCGCGGGGTTTCGCGCTCTGTCCGACATGAAAACCTAACAGCATTATTCCGCTTCCTTTTGCATTTTCTGTTACGTTAGGCGTGATTACATTGCAATGTGAAAGCTTCCTTAAAGAAGCGAACCGTAGCTTATGAGCGGAGGATGTTGTGAGCTAAACTAACTTCAGTGCTTCCCGTAAAGTTCCTCAGTGCTGCCTATTATAATTCCAAACTGCTTACGACTAATTGTGAAGTCTGTTCTTCCTGTCGAAACGAAACCTGTTAGCACCGCTTGTAGATTTCACCTTCACAAATCTCGCTCCTCTTTGACATTTCGTACGTTACAGTATGCTACGTACCTGCATTTCGATTAAAGGGCGTTAGGCCTTTTATTATTGTTACATTCTGTTCGCTGCAAAATACCATATCTGTGCATTCTGGACAATGTTGCGGGCAAATAAGCTACCTTGGGCCTTGTTTTCCGGATCTCCGCAAATAACCTACTGTAGTCTATTAAGTGCAGGCTTCTTGACGGAAAATGCCGGCCACCCTGTTCTGCCCTAGCCTGACTATAGGGTTTAGATCACGCCTTCGCCCTGTGTAAGAGCAGAACAGGATGGACGGCATTTTTCCCGGAAAAAAACCTGCATTTGGCTGACTACGATAGGTTGTTTGCGGGGCCCTGCAAAACAAGACTTGGCATTTTTCCCAGATTTTAACTACCAAAAGAACCATATTTGCAAAATGTAAATAAACACATTATGATGTTACTTGCACATGTATGAGTAAGTCTTCCTGGCCTCTAGGCATCAGCTAGCCGTTCCCTACCCGTTGTACTCCTTGCGGGTGTGACTAATAAGGTAGTACATTTCCTCAACTTTACTTGCTTCGGGTATGTGTTCATAAATGCTAACCGTGTTCCGCTGTCCTTTAATCGCAGGAAATCTACCATAGTACAATATGAATGAGGGGATTTTAATAAAATCGCCTTTTCATTGAAAAAGTTATGAAGTATCAAACAGCCGCGTTTTCAACCTAAATACCTGTAGTGAAATTCCTGTTTCTCACGGCGTTATACGACCGTACTGTTTTCCTAACATATCCCGAAGTTCCGTAGAAGAAATGACCTGAGCCAGTGAACTGTGATAAAGGCTATCTACCTAAAACTGAAATGGCACTGTATAGGTAAAAATGATGCTGCGAAAAGTTTACTTCAGGCTGATTATAAAGGCCCACTTACTGCAGCTAGGTATTAGAATTACCAAGTTTCTACAATCCATATTGTATATAGCTTTCGCTGAATGCGAAATGGGACATCTTGCCAGGCATTATAGGGCTAAACGTTTTCATTTTCGCTACGCTTGCTTTAGGATCCACGAAAGTCTTGCTGATGTATTGCCAACAGTAATAATGGAATTGGAGGATGGTCTAAAAGAAGAAGAAAAAAATGAATTAATGAAAAAGAGGTGTCATGTTTCCATTGAAGATTACCCAAGAATGAAAAGGTGAAATTCCTCATTAGGCGTTCGTTTATTAACAGCCTTTGCTTCTTGTAGACTTCGCGATTTGAAGTCAGCCAATATTGGTCAGTTGGTGAGTATTAATGGTCAGGTGGTGAGAACCTATCAAGTGCATCCAGAGCTCTACCGAGGCTACTTCACTTGCGTGGAATGCAACACGGTAATTGACGGCGTAGCACAAGAGTTCAAATATACGCAACCGTTGCAATGTACGAACTCCCTTTGCCCGAATCGAACAAAATTCAAGCTCGATCTTCGTTTGTCCATATTTACTGATTTTCAAAAAGTGCGCATTCAAGAAATGCAAAACGAACTTCCTAGAGGAAGCGTACCCAGAAGTATTGATATTATCATTCGCGGGGAATGCGTGGAAAGGTGTCAACCGGGAGACCGATTCCGCTTTACTGGGGCTCTTATAGCTATTCCTGACGTTGGTCAGTTGTCTGCTCCCGGAGTTCCAGCCACCAACATCAGATCTCATCGCAGAGGCAGAGAGGGCTACGAATTGGAAGGTGTACGTGGCCTTAAAAATTTGGGCGTACGAGATTTAAACTACCGTTTGGCCTTCCTTGCAAACAATCTGGTGCCCTCTGAGTACTGCTTTGGTGGCAATCGTTGGTTTGAAAGGGAAATGGCATCATCTGAAGACATCAAAAAGTTTATGCCAGAAAGTGACCTCGCTACAGTTCGTGCCATGAGGCGCAATAAAAACCTGTACACAGACCTGGTTAATAGTCTCTTTCCAACAATATACGGTAAATCAGCTTTGCTTTCCGGAAACTGTTAATTCTCCAATTGCAGGTAATGATGAGATAAAAAGAGGCATTTTGCTTATGCTATTCGGTGGCGTCCCGAAACGTACCCAGGAAGGTATGACGCTTCGTGGGGACATCAATGTTTGTATAGTTGGCGACCCAAGTACAGCGAAGAGTCAATTCTTGAGGCATCCTTGCATTTATGCTTCCCTACAATGATGGAAAACAATTTCAGACAAGTAGAAGACTTTTGCCCACGTGCTGTATACACGAATGGTCGAACAAGCAGTGCAGCTGGTCTTACGGCTGCTGTTGTGCGCGATGAAGAGTCTTTCGAATTCGTCATTGAAGCCGGGGCACTGATGCTTGCTGATAATGTAAATTTCCCCTTCGAGTTATGCGTTAAAATTGTTTTTATATTTTTAGGGGGTCTGTTGCATCGATGAGTTTGATAAGATGGAGATGAAAGATCAAGTGGCCATTCATGAAGCCATGGAACAGCAGACAATATCCATTACGAAAGCTGGGGTTAAGGTACGCTGTATATTCTTTTTATGTATGTTCCTCAGTCGCAAAAAAGGCATTAGCTCATTTCTCGTGCAAATATTCGCAAACATGGTTTTTTAGGGGTTTATTGCATTTTCACAGTATTAGTAGATGGTAAAAGCCTTTAAGCCTATATATATATATATA
>KN538400.1:156100-172274 GCA_000797535.1 Trichuris suis | reverse complement strand
CGGGATTTTGACCCATGCGGGATTTTGCCCTTTCGGGATTTCGACTGTCGGGATCTTGACCTATCAGGATTTCTACTTTCGGGATTTTCACCCTAACCCTATTACGAAGTATTAAGTTCTTAGCTTCATTTTCTTGGACAATGTGTTCTTCTTTTAATTACGCTTGTGTTCCTGATAAGGATTCAATAGTTTCACTGTTGCTCATTATTTCAAATCTTGGAACTTAATTTTTCGTGGGCTAGCCATATCAGATTTGTTTAACTGTCACTGAAAGTGTCTTTAAAGCCATAAGTAAGTCCATTGCTTATTCGCCTGCATCATTTCTGCAGGAATTTCAGGACTGCCAATATCAGAAAAATCGTTATCCGAAGCTCTTCGCTTCCTATGATAACAGTCTTTCAAAACTGCTTTCAGGTAAACGCATATGGCAGATCGCACGCTCATCTTACAAGAATAAAAGGTCGTGAGAAAGTCTCCTTTGGTATGAAAGTTACAAAATGTCAGTCATCCCTTGACATATCCACCATATTGAGGATGTAACAACAGCAATGTTGCGTAGTAAAACCTCTGCAGTAACAACTTCTGAAGATTTCGCTGATAGGCACGAAAGAGTGAGTGATCTCTGTTAGCAGTAGCACTGTGTAACTTCTCGACAACTGATTTTTGGCGGTTCCTCATCTGCAGTCGTGTTTCGTTATTTTGAAAGTTCACATCGGTAATTCTAGTTAGAACTGCGAAAGTTAAAAGGAATATGAACTTAACAAAACAACTGCAATTAGGGGATATTAGCCAATGGCCACTGTGGTTAACGCTTTGACAAATGTCAAGAACAGCAGTGGCCAGGAAATGCAAAAAGGGCATAGTGACAGAACACGCAATAGTTGGGAAAACGACAGACGTGCTAAAATTCAATTCAAGCTTTGATGTTTACATGGAACGACGAAAAACGGGAATATCTTTAGGAAAAGATAATGATAGAAAACAAGCGTAAGATTTTCAAGGAAAGCGACGGCGTAACATTCCAGAAATAACGAATGCAGCATTTTTGATTTTTTTAGAAAAATTTAAAATTTTGTTTCGCAGCTGATACGGACAGCCGAATTTCTACTGCATTACAGTATAGCCTGATGATTGATAAACTTGCGCGTTTCACAGCGGACAGTAGAGATGTTGATTTTTCTATACAACAAATTAGAGTCTGATTTTTTTAAAAATGGAAACAAAATACGTGCAGCTCAGTATAGGCGTTAAAACGAGGAATATCTTGAATTCTGTCTTGCACACTGGACAGTGGGTAAGTTGCACCCAATTTCCGCAATAGGAAAGTTATTTTTGCTAAATGGGAGCTTCACATGATCAAACGGTAATTGCAAGCATATGGTAAGAAAGTTGGGCTAAAAAAGTCGGTCATTTATAAAAGTCCGTCAGCTTTATCTTACTTGGCAGGCTGCGTAGTAGAGTTCAATGTGACCCTTTCACAATTACAAAACACTGATTGAGCCGTTGAAAGTTTCCGAGTTTTCATTAGCTTAGCAGTTAGCAAAAAAGGATGTGTGCAAAGTGTTCCATTACTACAATCGCTGCAATGGAATAGTCAAGCATCATTGGGCCCCCGAATATTCAGCTATAAAACAAGTTCGAAGTTCTTACACGCGCCGTTTTTGTTGCCGTGATCAAATGGCTATTTGATGCACAATTTCTTTTTTCAGGAGCATTAAATCTTGCGGCAAATGATTTTTCAAGCGCGAAGGATTTCCACGCCGCTGGCAAAATATGTTCTCAACCGTTCGTTGTCAAAATCCGCGTGCCTTGGCAAGCGGAGTTTGCGTGTTGCTACTAAGCTAATTGTTTAACTATTTCCGCTATGATGGCATTTGTAATGCTAAAATTTTGACGCACATCTGCAGATAAGTTGGTATGAATGCTGGACACTGGCACATCCTACGCGAAGGATGCACATCGTTTTCAATGGCAGCTGGTCAACTTCCGTTCGCTGCTTGTCGTTCAGTGGGTAAACAGGTTGACTTGCGCCTTGCCGCTCCCATCTCGCAGTGCTCATTTTTCACGTGCAGCTGAAACAATTTGACAATGGTTAGCGACAGTGGAGGAGCGAAAGCAGCTTGACCATGGCTGTAAAGTTCTGTGAATGGTCGTTTGTGGGGTGTGTCTCTGGCACAACAGAAGCAACGCCTACGACGCATGAGAGCACAGGGCGTACTTCTGCTTTTCAAATGAGGTTTCCTATATCGGACGCTGAGCTCAGTAAATAAGTAACTGACTAAAAGCGGATGCAGCGATATACCCTGAAAGGACAAACGGTGGTGCATCCCAGTAGGTTTTTATAAAGTTCGCACGACTTTACTGCTCGAAGATGCTCACGATACAGAAAAGCATTTCTTTTAAATGTCAGTATCTTTGCTTTCGCATTTTTCCGCTGCAAGGGGTTTTTATGCTCCCACGCAGAGTCCATTAGTTCTGTTAGTATTGGCGTACAACGTTAATGATATTGAGCGTTTTTTGCTTAAGTGATTAAACTGCCTAAAAACTACTTCTGTGAAAAAAAGCGCCCACGATGAAACTACTGGAAAAGTGCCTTGCAGTCAGGTTTGGATAAATCCTTTCAATTAGTTTAACGAATGAAGATCCCAATATAATAATTGCATTATTGCTAGTGCTCTTTGCCTCAAAGTTCTTTCTCGTCAGCCGGAGTAATTGCGTTCTTCTGACATGGCCTCATTGTACAGGTCATCAGTGCCTCTAGTCAAAAACTAAAACGTTGGCTAACCTCTGACTGGACGGTTGTCGCTGAACGTTCCATCCGCACTTATGTATTACGAAAGATCAGAACTACGTTGCTTTGCTCTTGACGTTTGGGTGAGACCAGTCAGAGAAATAATAGTAACGAGTAAGCGGGCTCTAACATGATCTGCCATGAAAATTATGCTAATGGATTGATCACACGATGTTAATACAATGCTGAGCATCTCAAATAAAACTTGTGACCAAATATAGCTACCTGCGTTGAAGACCTAAAAAGCGTACTTCATGCAAAGGTTTTAGGAGATGGAAGCCATGCATATGTTGGATAACGACAAGCTGAAGGTAAAATATTTACTGTATCACGCCGCGGGGAGCAACCTATGTCAGTTATGTAGTAATCTTATCAGAATGTTTTTTGAAAAATAGCTTTGCAGTTTAAACACAATTGTCTTGCGAAATGAGCGCGGACAGGCAGGTGCTATCCTATAGTCACTTGTCAAAAGACAAGAAGATCTCATTAGTCATCCTCACAGCGCTTACCTTCAAGATGAAGAGTTATTGTTTAACGTGTCAACGTCCAATTGAATGACGATAGGTCGTGCGACAGCCGCGTTGCCGATATGCGTGCTATTGTCTACTAAGAAACACCTCTGTCAAAATAGACCAGCCAACGCTGCATTAGCTCAATTTTAGTATCTCACATAAACAAAAAAATGTCGACAGTGTTCGAGTTACTCACTAGGCTGCACTTTTAAGAAACAAAACAGAATGCGAATTCGTTTCATCATAGCGAAAGATTTAAATCTTTGAAGTCATTGAAAAAGACGCGGGCAAGGCGCGAAACATGCATCGGTTAACATATGCATTTATGCCCTTTGTCCTTAGCTCTTCTGAATTTTCTGTTTCTATTGCAAAACGTCTGAACATACCGACCGTTCAGTCGCTCAAAGGCCTTAGACTGCCGTTGAGATTTTAGCGTTCACTTTTCTTCTTCCCGCTGTTGCGGCGTACAGCGCAGCAGAGGAATGGCCTACGTTTCTCGATGTTGATAAAACTTGCTCGGTTCGTCCGAACACTTTATCAAGACTAGAAAATAAGTACTGACAAGTATTCTCTGCCACTTTGAATTTTCGCGTTCTTATACAAATAATACTTGCTCAGCCGCGACTCATTCCTTAAACGCTAGTTGGGATGAAAAATGAAAAGCAAAGCATTTTAGTCAGCTTTACATGAGTCACCTCAAATCCTTTGCTTCGGCAGCGTGCAACCACGACAAACGAAGGAGATTCTAATCCTCCGAACTTGGAATGCTAGACCCCTCCCTTCGCACGTCTTGCGTCGTCGTGGGCGCCCATTTTGTAGAAGCAAAATGTTCGCGCAACCGAACAGTCAGTGTAGATCTTGATCTACGCGTTATGAAAACTTAATACGTAGGAAGAGGCATCCATGAAGAGATTGTGTCGTAAAACTGCTTACCTACTATCCTCTGCGGGTGGATGCCTTAGCAGCAGACTTTACATGGGGGAAGATTTTCTTCCCAACTCTTAGATGGACGAAGTAAACTGAGACAGTAGCTGATTCATGCACACATTACCAATGATAAAACGCGTATGTCCCAAAGCCTAAACAGGTTAGTTAAGAAATTGTCAGAACTGTTATTTCCAATTTAAGACTAAGTGAATTATGCAACATAACCTCAGCTCCTGTTAAACTACGCACATGTTATGCACTTATCATTTTACAGCTCGTCATCGCGTCCAACAGCCTGAACTGACGTCGTCGTTGAATAGCTGGTCCAATAAGCCAGCATAAAAACTATACAAGCTAATGAGAGTTCTATTTTTTCTCTGCGTTTATTGCTTCATTAAATGTGCTTCCCAAATGTGGTGATATACTGTCAAAGTTCATCAGCAGAAGTCATTCATCCAACTCCGCTATCTTATCAACTATGCATTTCATTCTCCGATTGAAATCGTGTTGTTAAGATAACGGTTATAGCGCAGTGTTTCTTGTGAATGAAATGTGGCAATGCTTTACTTTGACCAGCCTGCTCAGTCTCGGTGGAACTGTTCCGTTCAAATTTGTTTTGGTTATGTCAGATCGTTTTGAATTTTTGCTTTGCCTGCAGAAGATTTATCAGTAATTAAATCGCAGCAACATGAAGGAAGAGTAAGATGTTTTGTGTTCAACTTTGGGTTTTGCTATGAGCATTAACGATAGCGTCCAGAGTCCTCCTGTTTGGTCTAATGGAACTGTGCGTCCTAGACGATACACAAGGAATAAAACTGCTTTGTTCTTCCACCTAACAGAGGAAAGTGGATGCCCTTTATTCAGCATATAATAGCACTGCGACTCAGTAATATAGCCGCTCTAGCAGTTCGTAATCAAAGGAGCGATTCGCGAGTCAAGGCCTGATTACGTTATTAAGACATTGCATAATTCTAAGAAACAAAGCCACCTGCCAAATTTAAGAGCCCTAATGGGTTAAACATGCATTGCGCATGTGTCGCTGTTGTCAAACAACTTCAAAACTTTAGAACTTCAGTTTCAGCTCCTATAACAAAAATACCATCGATGAGTCATACTACTTTAAAATGTTCAAAAGAAATTCAACTTCCGTTGTCCTATTGACAAATTCAGAAAATCTACGCATGTGGCATACAACAATTTTAGTTCACTAAGAGACTGCCTCCAACTTCAATAGGGTCTTTCGCAAAAGTTAATATGGAAATGCGTAGCAAGTGATTTGAAACAGCGTACATCGTTGTTTTGTTACAGCAGCAGCGGGAATGCTTTGGTTCCAACGTTTTTTCGTCCGTTAACTGATTCTAACTGCGCCTCCGCTTCGCTTGTGGTGCTTTGATGAAACCGTATTAGCAGACTTTTTATACGTGTCTGCTTTCATATGCGGACGGATTTATGATAGAGCCCACATTCGCATTGCGATGGTAGGTAAAGCGTTAGCCTATTGCAAACAGCACTGACAGTAAGCAAGCCTTGACAACAACAGCCTCTGATGCAAAGGCATTTGTTCGGCATTGTCCCATGCTACTTCAATAGGCGTTGTTACGCCGCGGCAGCTTTAACAACAGTGGTAAATAACAGACAAATCGCTAAGCCGGCCATTATCACGATAAACACGCAAAGAGAATGCGGAAAGGAGAACGATCGGCTGGTCAAAACAAAGACTGCTTCTGACCTGGAATTAGTCTAGCCCGATGACGAGTTTTGTCCCGATAGGAGCATATCACTTTTTTCATGCGATGCTTTCGCTTGTACTTCTGACAACAAGTCAACCACGGTTATGCTTTGCTTAATGGCTTTGCATTCGCAGTAAAGTGGTGCAATCAGGTAAGCATGTAGAAAAGGAGCAGTGGGCAGAACGGCTGGTAGAATTTATTAAAAAGAGCCCGTATAGGAAGAAACAAACGAAAGCGAAACAGGATCCAGCGTTCCAACCACTGAGTCTGTTATGGTTTTCAGACGGTTTTGCGCCCCGGCGTTAGCCACGTTATCGCTTGTGCCGGTCTGCTGTCGCTGATTTGACTGTCCGGAACCTGTCGCTGTCGTGCCCCAACAGCATCCGTTGGCATTTTCCATGCGCCATGCCGTAAAAGCATAGCTGAGACGCTCGTGAGTTTGAAAATAGTCAACATTAGCCAACTGCAAAGAAGGATAATTGGCGCCGTTATTTTGCAGTACCTGAAAATAATGATACACTTTCTTTGAATGCAAGATGTTTTCTGAAATGCGTTTTATTTCGTCTAGAGCAGGACGCGTACCTTCCACAAGAAGTCAATATAGCGTGCGGCCAATCGGAGAGTTTGTATTTTGCTCAGTTTGTCCGAAGGCAAAGTGGGTATAATCTTCCGTAGCGTTGCGAAAGCTTCATTTAAGGACTGCGTTCGTTGCCTCTCTCGAACGTTGGCTAAGGCACGCTGACTCCTCAGTTCCTCCGGGGTCATCATTTTCTTCTTGTTTCTCTGTGGCTTCATCAACGGGGCACTACTGGAATGTGCGTCCTTACGATATGGGCTCTCTGGAGCTAACTCATTGCTTCCCTTCGGCTCAAGAAGAGTCAGTGTAGAATTATTATTATGACGTACCACGACTTGTTGTGTCCAGCTGACTTCACTGGTAGGGCATTTACTTTCTTCATTTGTATTTTTGGCAACATCGCTTCCGTTTGTTATGTAGGCATAACGTGTAAAAGCTGAGCAGTCCGTCTCAGTGCAGGAGTTCATCGCCAACCAATTCACCGCGCTATGATGAAACGCTAAAAAGTCTCTTCGCAGTGCAACGGCGAGATGCTTCACTGCTTCGATGGCTGTCACCTCTGGCTAAGGGCGCTTGAGAACCATTGGGCTGCTGGCGACGTATCTTAGCTCACGTCGCTCATTGGTTGTTCGTAGCGAAAAAGTGCGCAGCAGAGGAAAAGCAGAAAGCATCACGGGAATTACCGGCGGCTATAACAAGCAGCACATTTAATGGACGGTATTTCGCCTGCTCTTTCGCCTTCTATTCCGGATAGCCAACCTTCTGCCAACTGCTGCTCACCTGTTCACATCCCTCATGCCAATGTGCCAATGCCCTGTAAGCAGTAGAAGACCAGAAGGCATCTGACCTACATTAAATATTTTGAAGCAACAATAACGACAATAATACTAAAGGAAGAGTTGTGCATGACTTCGTTAAATAGAAATATTTTCTAAGTGAAACTGATGAAACTTTTTTGAATTCAGTGTAAGTAATGGCCAACCATGGACATGCTGCTAATGCATGGCCATAAGGGTAGCAGTAGCGGCTAGCTCTGCCTCTGACCAGAAAAGGCGCGACGAGCTGCGACACTTTTAGCAGTTGTATTTGCCTTGGAAGTTTTTGCTTGAGTAAAAAGTTTAGCACATATTATTGTTTCATGTTTTGCATCTGGCAACGACTGGTAACTGTCCAGTAAAATTATTATTAAACTTTATTGATTTCCGGAGCGCCCAGCATTACTCTGGTCCCATGTTGAGTGCAGTTTTGACAATTTCCTGCTGTCCTTTCTAAGGAGCTCATGTTAACTGCAGAGCACTGTAATACTCTAAGGATGACAAGCAAGAGTTGAAATCATAGTGGTTCCGTTAGATGTGTTATTCGTGTACGAGTTTTTGTGCGTTTACTGGTAGTGCGCAGAGATTAGGAAAGGCTCGATTTCAGTAACTGATTATGCAAAAAACAGGCGGCCTACACCTTCACCTGTGTTGCGATTGAGACGACGTCCATTCCCTCACTGTATCTTGCCGCAGAAGTTCTTTGGCGACCTTGAATACTAACAAAAAGCTGTCTTTATTGCAACATGGTATTTGTGAGCAGAATGCGAAAGCGCAGTAGCGAACTTAGGTTGCATTCCAGGGGTGACTTTCGTCTATATGAAGTTCCACGAAAAAGTTAAAGGAATTTAGGGAACCCATGCTGCATAAGAATACTTATAACTGGATCATCCAATTCGGTCATCTGGAAAAGCGTTTCTGTGCAATTCAGTTCATAGCAGCTGACAATACGGTGAAGTTAAAAAGCACCGAGCTCATTCACACCATATATACATACGTATTCATTCTCAAATCTGCGTCACAGAACAATAGAAAGAATTCTTAATTCGGTTGTCCTATTAACTTATACCCGTGAATTCCATGTGAAGATGTTCCCCACAGAGAACACCGCTTAACGTTGATCACGCTTAGCAGTAATATGCAATATAAAACAAACATTAGAAAACTGTGATTTCCTTGACAGACATAGATTAATACTACTGGAGAGCAACGGCGGTTGCTAAATGAGAATACATCATTTTTTGCGAAAGAAGTTTTCGAAACGTTACCTAGCTAATTTCATGCGAAAAACAGCTTTCTTGTTTTTTTACCGATGGTACTTTCCGAGCAAAGCTAGAACATAAAAGAAACAAGAATATACTCAGTTGAGAGACAGTGCTAATCACCAATCCTTGCAGAGAAGGTAGTAATGAGATAAGAAGTTCAGCACGCTTGTGTGTTCATTACGGAAACGCCTCTAAGCCGTACTACCTGCGGAATTTTGTCAAAGACTGAGAGTCAAAACAAGCAAGTCATCAACTTGATCATAAAGTGCAACTTTCTGTGTACTTTAGCAATCCTAGAAGTCATGACCAATCAAACGACTCGAATATGGTAAGCACCACCCTATTACAATCGATCACAAATGCAACTATTGCACACTTTGGCTGCGTAGATCACATCGAATGAAAAAACTGTCGCTGAGATCTTTTGATGCCGAGCTTTATGTCCACTTTGACGCCTGTTGGTCAGTAAAATTCCAGTAAAGATGGTGCATAGCGCTTCAAAATAAAATAAATCGAAATTGTAAAGTAATGAAATAAACTTTTAGCTTCATTACCCGATGCTTCAAGCAATGCAATTGTTGAGCAATTCATTCCGTGGTAAATCTTGACAACATATCATAAAACAATAGATTTTTTTATCTTGTCATTTAGGATCTGACCTGCTACAAACAACTGTCTTCCAATAAAATGCCCAAGTGCGTCTGTTGCAAAACCCCTGACAAAGAGAGGATCCAAAATCTAACTGGAGAACCTATAAAAACTATATCGGTCTGATTGCTTTGCTAATTTAGGCCAAATCAAATAGAAACGGCTTTCCTTTAAGCATCATGTAGCCCACGCACAGCTTTTTAAGGCTAAGCACGCTGAGTGGAATTCCACTTTTTATTTAAAACGTCTCTGCACATATTAACAGCACTAGCCTTTAAATGAAATAGAATCTCATTGAAACTTGAAAAGCAAGAACTTTGCTCATTTAGCAATGTAAGCTGCGCTTCTGAAACGACGTGCATTAGTATGCATGTATGTTGCTTAAAGATGATGACTACCGAAAGTGAATTCACTCATCGCTAGAGCATTTGAATATTTAAATTTTATACTTTGCATCCCATTTGATGCGACATTAAGAGTTCCATTCGAACGGACAAGTCTCAACAGTTACTTCATGGGAAGTATGTCCGACATTACAAAATAAAAATGGAATGCAACAAGGCGCTGCTAGCAGGGCACGGGTGAAAGGAAAACTTGAATAAAAAGCTGACATAGCTGCCAAATTATTTATTCTGTTTCTTAATGGTATGAAAACAAATAAATCAACATCACGGCCAAAGTCAACCTGACGTGGACATCTGCGGACACGCCGTGCTCTACCGATTCCAGCACTCAAAATAGCACTGCCAACAAAAAGGGGCTACTAATGCCTTGGCTTTAACTGAGTGAAATGGAACGTCAAATCCATCAGCTCCGGCAGACAACGAAGCATAGAGGAGAAAAAGCTGCCGGACGATCAATTGGTTTCAGTCTGGAACCATTATCTGAGCGCAGGTTTTCATTCGCCCTCAACTAAATGATTTCCGCCGTTTCACTGCTAGCGAAGCAAGCTACTAATAGAAACTCTGCTGGAATGGAAGTGTGATGTCGAACGAATAGGCGCTGTATGTCAACTTCGGCTGCCTCAAAGGTTTGAACATTGAAAATAAATTCTAATAAATAAAACAATGCACAGAGTCTCACCTTCTATAGGTACGTAAAAAACAGTCTGCTTTAACAAGTAATGCACGTGAAAATCCTCAAGTAGCTTTGTCAAAGGGCAGCAACCTCAGCATGCAATTTATCAATCGCGTTCTGACAATTACCTAAGATATGACAAAAAGGCAAATAGCTTACGCGAACCGCCTCGTTTACTCAAAGGCGCATCTTTTCCGGGGACGCTATATGCAAACGACAGGGAAAAGCCTTAGAAAAGGGCATATTATTCATTATGATGACGACATAGTCCCAAGGAAGGGAAATAAAGCTGGCGTGAGTACAATGACAATAAAAGATTATTTATCATCAAGAGCAAAGAAACAAATGCAAATTGAAGAAAAGTCGCCAACATCTACCAATGTTCGAATCAAGAGAACTTATTATGCAGCATGTCTTTGCTGAGCGACACCGACAACGAACGGCCGACTTCGTATGCTGACGCTGAGAACGGAAGTACAAGTAGTGAGTGACACAGACCAAAGCGTGAGCTGCTCACGACATCCTTTGCAGAAAATCATACATGAAAGAAGCAGTAGGCAGGTTGATAAAATCATCTTTTGACTCGTGGTGACCTCGTAGCTACAAGGATAATGGCAATGAATATGACATTAGCAGGAAAAAAATAAAAGCTCTATTCAATGTAAAACTATTTGCATTAAGTTCAATACATCACTGATAAGAGCAACTATCAGGAATGAAATATTTATGTTTAGCTTATGCAAACGCGTAGCCTATATAGAGTTTTACCATCAATGAAAAAATTGCATCATCGCAAGAATAATCACATTTAAAAGAATATAACGTCATTATAGTTTTATTGGGGAAAGCTGCGACTGACTGCCGCGGAGCACTAGTTGACAAGCGCAAGTATTGTGTATAAAAACGTTAAATTAATCGAAAAAGAAACAAGCGGCATCTGGATCGTGCTCCGGGCAACTTTTGAAAGTGCCTGAAACGGGTAGTCCTACGCCTTATGAGCAGGTACAACAAAGCAGGTTACTACAAACGGATGAAAAGTAAAGAATCTCAGGTACCTAGCTAAGTTTAAAACTCCTGCAAGCATACCTTGAACCTGCAAATCAATACTTAGCTGCGTAGGATGCTTTCACTGTTGCTCCCTTAACAATCGACATGCACGGTGCATCGTTTGCACTTGGTAAGCTAAAAAAATAGGCTCACACCATTCTCACATAGACGTAAAACTAGATTTCAATGAAACGCAACAGCCAACCGGAACTGGGCATCGACTAGTCACATGGTTAATGAATTTCATTTGGATGTTGACTTTTCCGCTGACATTCTCTTGTAGCACAAGAGTAAACCAATCAGCAGTTGTTTTTAAGATGAAAACAACGAAATTTCAGATACTGCAGCCGTTTGAAAGCGTCGTTAGATATCGTCTGGGCAAAGTGTCCGTTCACGGAGGAAGAAGGAAAACAAGTGGGCACAGGACTTTACGATTCCACGTCGTCATACTTTTTGAGCGCAGGTATCATGTGGACCAATCCCCTAATTGACAAAATGTACACATTCGACACGCGCCCGAAGGAAATTGAACTGTCAAAGCAACAGGCATAACTTAATGACCAACTGAAGAAGCAAAAATAATTCTCTCATACTTTACAGTTACTCACACAAGAAATGGTGCCGGCATCTTTGACCGTCACTGCACGGCGGCAAATATTCGATCCTCTGAAGTTAGTTACGACAACCAAGCTTTTTGTTCAGCTGGATACACTAGCATTTCTGCAAGCAACACTGCTAGACGCTATTGCTTCAACGACGTTGTCTGAACTCTGCGGGCAACGAAGAATTGTTAGCGAAAGGATAACGGTACTGTATGGAAAGTTATGCTGAATGAATAATGTTTCCATGTACGTTTTTAGCAGAACATTAATGCCATCACTTTTGATTGGGGAATTGAGTATGACGTTACCATAACGGACGTAGAAGTGCCAAAGGACATTGTCGAGGCGCTTAAGGTGGAAGAGGAGATAGTCAGCAAAATATACGCATTGGTAGGGACTAACTTAGTACGACTAACCACTAATCTACAATCTGTTGAATAGGAAGTAGCAAGGAAAATAGAAAAAGAAAATCAGCGAACAGAGGGAAAGCTTGCCAAGGCTACGCAACCACTGCAAGTTTCACCAGACGCCAGTTTCAGCACTTCGACAAAATCAGAAAACAACCTAGGATTCCATCCACCTAATACGCAATCTAAAATATTTTTACCTACTTTTCACGAACGGTATTCACCGGATCAACGAAGCTAACCTGACAATCGATTTAGGCAATCCCGTAAACAACCGTAGCAGGCAGCATGTTTAAATAAAGGAACAGTAAATACTGCTCAAGCAAAAAGTTTTATAAACTTTCTAAACAGGTAACTATTGTTCTCAAAGGTCTTCCAGTCATTGCAGTATTGTACAACGAGTTGGCTCCTTTGCTGGCTGAGACGCCTGCGATGTCCATGTGCATCCAAGACTTGCAGTTGGTGAATTCCTAGAAATAACACAGACCAGCTAAAGCTGTCATCAAGAAAACGTAGTGACTAACGTGCAGAAAAGCTGCGGCGGTACAAGAGCCCGCAAGACGAATGAATTGCGGTTTCGCCGTATTGCATAGGTCAACACTATCGAGGTGGATGCAGTCTGCGTAATGCTTGAAAAGTGGCATTCGCCACACACGATCTCCAGTGATGCCACCGGCCTCGAACATCTTTTCCCACAACTTATCGCAGTTTGTAAAAACTCCAGTGGCGCCAAAACCAAGCGCAATTTTCATGGCACCTAAACATTGAAATCCAATTTTCACAATTACACCATTGTTACAATCTTTAAGCCAAAGCGACTAAATACTTCTAAATACTAAAAACACTAGTCTTTATCGCAGAGGACGAGTCAAGGGTAGACTCGAAAACACCGGAGTATAAAAGCAGTTTTTGAAAAACGGATCCTGCCGTAAATAAACTCTACCACGAAGATTTATTAACCCGTTATTAAATGCTATGTATTCAAACCTACGGATTTAATATTTAACAAAAGCATTAATACACATAAGTAAGTAAAAGAATATGTTTCGATTTATTTATTTATGTTTACTTAGAATTAGAACAGTATAGCATCAGAAAATGTTCGCATGCGTCTATTTACTGAATTGGAATGATCTGGTATAATGAAGTGAAATACCCGGATAGGTTTGCCCTGATAATCGCTACTACTAAAGTCTCACCTGTTAAAGTTGCTACGTCGATTACATGAGCAGGTTCAAACGAGTCAGCGTAGCACAAAGCGTCAGCAAGAATCATGCGACCCTCAGCGTCGGTATTTTCAACCTTAAAATGAAATTGTATAAAACTGTTCAAGTGAGAAAAACTACTTGGATCGATTTGCCGTTCATTGCAAAAACAACATCACCAGGCTTTACTGCACCACCGCCAGGCATATTCTCGACCAAAGGCATCAATGCTACGACATCAGAAGATAATTTCGCATTCAAATGCGCCAAAGTATGAATCACTCCTAAGACGCAAGCTGCTCCTGACATGTCGTATCGCATGTCGGCCATAGAACCAGACGGCTTCAACGATATGCCACCACTGTTTCAATACTGCATAATGCAGATAAAATAAAACAGAGAGCTAAAACTACCTATCGAAACATACACCTTTGCCAACAAGGCAGATTGGGGCACTTGTGCATTTGGAAGACTTGTAATGGACCTCAAGAAATATTGGAAGCTCATGTGAGCCTTTTGCTACCGCTAGTAATGCGCCCATGTGCTTCTCCGTTATCCACTGCTTGTCCCTGCCAAAGTTTAAAAACATCACATAAGGAAACGATAAAGGTTCGTTCAGAAACTTACCTAACAAGCACTTGCACGTTTGGAAAGCTTTCTAATGCTTTTGAAGCTTCTTCAGCAAAACGAACCGGCGTTAACAAATTTGCAGGCATGTCAGATAGTCTACGGACGAAGTTTTGCCCAGACGCGAGTATACGGCCTCTGTTCCATAACTTCAGGGCAGATCTGAAATGACGTACATCGTTTGCATGCAGATGAAAAGTTAACAAAAAGAAAACGTCGCTGCCAGATTTCAGCGCAGCTTACTCAGCAGAGGCCTGGAACCTAATACCGAATGCTCACTTAGACATATACTGGTTAACGAGTCTTAAATCGCTACGTCAAATTGTAATTTGCTCAAAAGAGCAATTTGCAAAATCAAAACCAGTAGTAACCGCACTTTTACGGTAATGAAAGCCCTGTTTGCATTTTACATTTATTGCGCGAATTCAAAATCTGTCACGGCACCTGACAGGAAACGACTTGATTAGCACTAGTGAAATTTGGCTAAATAAATTATCAGTGCAATATTGTCGGAGATGCTGCAGCAAACTTACCAAAGATAGACGGCAGATTGTTAAGGAGCCTTATAACGAGTTCTTGAAAACTCCCTCGCTAATTAATAAATTCCAATGCTGCGCCTTACCGAGCTAATCACTCCCATTGTTTCCATCTGCCTATTTAAACCCCTTCTCGCTTACGCCGCTGACGACGGAACAAGAGCAGTTCCGAAACGCACGGTTAGTCGTTGTTCTGTATTACTCTCTAACAGTCTGCTCGGCCATTCGCTGGTAGGGCATTTTGAAGTTTAACTACAGACACACAACGGACCAAAGCCGTGAACTGAAGATCGACATTGCTAATACTAGTAATAAAATTAAAGATGAGCGCGACGAATGACAGTAACTCATTCACGAAGGTAGGATTCGCTCTGAGAGCTGAATCTGCGTTCAAAAGAAAACTTCACATTATTGAAGACAAAAAGCGTACTCATCAGCCCATAAGGGGTGTAAGTTGAGTGGAGCCTTGCGCGATTCCGGCTTTGTCTTCAATTCGTCGAATGTGAACGCTCCCAAATAGGCTCCTTCTGCTGCAGCTACAAATAGAAGTTCATGTAAGCCAGGGGAATTGCATTAGACGTAGAGCACTCATAGGATACAATCGTATTAATATATACAGCCAGTTGTCCCACAACGTAGTTGTTGCATTCTTGGAGAACCTCCCGTTATACGAATGCGCGCAGTATAGCAAAAACGGTGATTCAGAACTTTCAGAAAATTCCTTAGTGACAAACAATGAAATAATGATAAGAACATGTTGCCGAATAGAAGTGTTCAGTTAATAATCATATGTAAGAATAGACATGACAGGCGCGCTTGAAGAAAAAGGAAGGATTTTCATTATATTAATAAACCAAGCTTTTCCTTTCTCATCCTTAGCTGTAGACGAGCTGCTGTCACAGCAGACGTACATGACGGTGTTTCACTGTCCTCATAACGCAAGCCCGCGACTTAATCAAAATTTCGTTGCTTTGCTAATCCTGACATTGCCTTAAAGTCATTGCAATGTTTCCATGCGATTTTCACCATCGTCACACCTCTGCGTTTTGTTAACCAATGGCGCAGATGGTATCCAGTTTTCGTTGTTACCCTCCCACTTCAATTTCCGCACCACTATCAAGCTATTGCAAATGTTCAGTGTCACGTCATAAGCCTGAGCATTCGAAGTACTCTCTGCATCCTGATGATCAAATTGACGTTATCGTCGAATCTTCTACAGATTACCTTAGGCAAAATTGCATACCGAGTTTAGGTCATATGAGAACAGATTGTATACACGCACACATTCAGTTTTTGCACAACATGTTCGTATAAAGCGAATTCGCTCATACGTGATTTCGCCTAAGGGAAAATGTAGAAAAGCTGACGATCTAGAACATAGTTTCTCAACCTTTTTCGCGCCAGCGCC